>CM076408.1:41055940-41164399 GCA_038363315.1 Mugilogobius chulae
TGTCTGTTGTTGTTTGTCGTTAGCATTGTTGCTTACTACAGTTAGCATCCCCACTAACAACCAAGCTCGCTTCTAACAGTTGTGAAAAAAGCAGGCTTTGAATGTATTAGGTAAGTGAGCAAAATGTGGACTGATGTCGGAAGCTTAAAATGTATTATTTTGGTTTGCTTACGTTTTTAAGGATGCAACAATCGAGTACTGGACCTTTAAATCCTCACTTTTTTTGTTTATTTTTTCTCAGTAAATGCAGTAAATTACATTCAAAGTGATTGCTTCCAAACAATGTTTTTAGCCAATGCTTTCAGACATTCTCCTTAGGACTTAATTTGTCAATCTGGATGCTAAATTGCGAGTACAAACTTGAAAAAAAAAAAAAATATATATATATATATATATATGTATATGTATATATTGATTTTTGCACTTAATTTATTATTGGAAGACACAACATATACCAAACAGATAAGCACCAACTAAAATTTTGCGTCTTTAGTTTTTATGTGAGTGAAAAATGTAATTGGTGTTTAGTTTTTTTTCTCAACTCTTAACGTGTGCTTTTGTGCTGGTACTTTCATTTTCATTTACAGTAGAATTTCCAATCTGTTAGATTTTTTGTCTATTCGATCTCATGATGGCAGCATGGCTAAAGTTACCAACCAATAACTGCTAATACCCCTTTCAAACTTGTATGTATGCATTTTCCCCTCTAGTAAAATATGTATCCTGCATTCTTATGGCTCCGTTTGTGTTTAGGGCGGGCTCTGATGCGTCTGACGGACAGGAAGCTGGAGCGAATGGGCATCATCCAGGAGGCACAGAGACAACACATCCTCCAACAGGTGCTTCAGCTGCGAGTGAGAGAGGAAGTGCGCACGCTGCAGCTGCTAACACAAGGTACGCAACACTTTGTCTCATCACACACCTCTCTCTGACAACAAACAACACAAAATATAAGAAGTCACAAGGTTTTACTGTGAGAAGAGACTTTTTTACCATTGTTCTGATTACTTACAAACTCAAAATGGTGGACTATTTTATTCACTTCACTTCACAGTTTATTCCTCTGTCCACTGGTTCGATTTGTTTTTTTTTACCCTGAGTTGTACTTAAGAGCACACAAAGCACTGCCTTAACTTGACTCTCTTCAGACTGTCGTGTGTGCTCTGAAATGAGGATGTCATCCATCTGAAAAGTTTCACGCTGAAGGTCATTGGGCTAAAGCGACAAAGCTGATTTGGTCGAAGTGTCATAACATCAATCTTTGCTATATTCAGAGGAGAGAAAAGCACAAAGTAGTGTATACAGTATTTCTGATAGCATGAAAGACATCCATCTGTGACATTATGTTGTTGTTGTGGTTGCTGTTTGTTTTTGCTCAGATCTTAATGCTGTGCTGTGATTGATCTGTTTGTAGTTCAAAAACGCAAACTCAAAGATGCAGTGACGGATCCTGAATCACTTTTTTGGAGGTGCTCGGGTCAATACATTGCCAGTTATCAAAACCCAGTGCCCATAATTATATTCTTATCAGTCAATATAATATACTTTTACACCATTAGGTGGCATTAACGTGCAATCAAATGACTTGTGGCCAACTTATGTCAATAAAACTATAAAAATCACATCCAGACCAGTAATATGCAATATGGTTGAAAACAAGTACAGAAAATTTACAACTCTGAGTCCAACTTTGCATTAATGCACAATTACACATTCTCCTACCATTTGTTGTAACGTCTAATGATTATTAAATTTGGTCTCAGGGGTCGTTGCTGTTAAAAAGACGTGAGATGCTAGAGGGATTTTCGGTCGACGTCACTCTCCGCTCTACTGCGCGTGCGTCATGCAGAAAGAGCTCATTTCCATTTGTTTATATTGGGAAACTTGTTCGAATTAAACAACGAAACGGGACAACAACTAGCTGCTTTCATCAGGTATGAACCGGTCTGACAGACGTCTGTCTCCTGAAGCTTGAGACAGTGTTTTTCTCGCCGTTTTTCTCACTCACCTGAATGTAACTTCTAAGGGTCTAGGATCAAATTTTATCCATAAATGTTAACTTAGCAGCATAACTTTTGTTTTTGCAAAGTGATAAACTCTTGGCGTTAGCTGACAACGGAGCTTTTTAGACTTGTCTCCACTGTTTGTGGCTATGTGCGGAGGCTCTTTCTGCAGGAAGGGTGCATGCACATCGCCTGTGTTGATAAACAAAAAATCCCTTTATTAGTTTGCATTGTAGACCTTCCTCCCACCTCCAAAAACATGCATGTTTAGGTCAGTTGGCATCACTGTAAAAAATCCCTTGTGAATGAATGGGAAAATAAATGAAAGTCTGGGTTTTGCGCCTCGAGTGAGTTGGGAATTGTCCCACCTAAGGCCCAAAGTCTGGGATAGATAAGTCATCTTTGACACCAAATGGGAACAAGTGGTAGAGAGTGAACTCATATCACAAGAATTCAATTAGATAGATTTTATCAAGCCAAATCCAACAAATCACAGTCTTTTGTCATGGCATTCTCTTTGATTTCACCATAATTAATGAAACTAATTTTGTTATTGCAGATGAAAATATGCTGCTATATGTCAAATGATTTCCAACAAGCTTAAAAATTATAACATCAAACAGTTCAAGCAAAAAAGACAAAGACCAACTTGCATTAACTATTATTTAACATTTGCCATTGATACAATAACACACATGTGCTGTTTTCCACAACTTTGGCCCAGGAGCTGTTCATCTATTAGCTTAAGTGCATGTGTTATTGTTGAAAGAGAGCAGAGAAGTGACATCTCACGCTGAGGTCCATAATTATTCATGTGTTTCGGTGCCATCTGTGCCATGGAGACTGAGCATGTCTGAGCTGAATGTGAAACCGTTATGTAAGCAGCTCTCAAATGTTCCACTTCTGTCTGACTGATGTGACCAGACACACTAAATACTGATGCGTTTGGGGAGAATAACCTGCTGTGGTAATTTTACTTCAACACATCATTTTGCTTGTTTGTTTGTGTTTATGCAATGAGTTGACTTGTCTGTGTGCAAGGACTACTTGTTTTGTTTCTGTGGTCAGCTAACTGCAAAAGTTTTAAATCAATATTTGTAGATAAAATGTGTCTCTATGGCTTTTCATTCATACATTTCATACATTCACACTGTCCCAAGCTTTAGTAGGCAGATGTCCATTTAATCATCTCAAAACAGCTAGCCTCTCATTCTGTTTTGTAGTTTTTATTCAAGAGGATTGTGCAGCTAACTAGACGGACAGTGCATCTTTCTGCAGATAACACTGTAAACCAGGCGTCGACTGATAATCTTTCTAAACAAATAAAATTGTCTTGACATTGGTAATTATTCTTCCAAAGGAACTGTTCATACAATACAAAAGACAGAGATATTTCAGGAGAAAGTATTTTAAAGGACTATACCCAATGTTTGCTTCCTTAAAAATGTAAACAAACCGAAATAATTAATTTCAAGCTTCCTACATTAGTCACATGTTTTGCTCACTGACTTAATGTATTCTGACCCTCTGAATTGTTAAGCTTTTTTGACAGCTGGAGATGGGTGAACAAACAAGACATCATTTTCACCTGAACAGATACATTAACAAGAAATCTGTGTGGGAAACTGATTGAAGTTATTTTATTGTAAAAAAAATATCTAGTACAATGTGTATATGTCTAGATAGATCGAGAGAAAGAGAGAGAGAGCGAGGGAGATTTTTTCATTATTCTTGTTTTCTAAGCTTGCTATTGAGAACCTTTGTTTTGGTATTTTGTCTCGTATAGAATTTCAAGTAGTAAACTCACAAGTGTTTTCCACATCAAGGACTGAGCTACTGTAGTAATGCAAATGTAACCAAAAAGATGCCCTTTATTTGTTCCTCAATGGGGAAATGCCACTGTTGCAGTTACACAGGGGGAATAATGAAACCAATCTTGCCTGATATGCTAAAGCTGCACAAATGACTCTGAACAAGCCTGGATTATTTATGTACGCAAAAACAGGAAAGAACACAAGGTCAATAAGTTAAATCAACTTTAATTTTTGCTAGGATAACTTAACAATGTGAGATTAACATTTTGAAAATACTTTTTACTAACTTTATCTTTCTAAAGCAATTAAAAAAGTAAATCTCATCCAAGCACTAACTCAGCCCTGTCCTGCTTAGCTTCTGCGATCTGATGAGGCATTGACAAAGAACTAATAACTTTTTTTATTAGTAAGAAAACCCACTGTTGTACATATTCACAAATGAAAAGTCGCTTGCTTTAGCAGCAGCTGTACTCTTGTAAACAGTATGTGTGGGAGGCAGTCGTCACACACTGGCCTCTAGAGGAGCGCGACCACTTCCCAGGCTATAAATATTCAGAGATGTACATTTATTATGATGCCACGTTTCTTCTCTTTACACCTTTAGATCGACTTTCAGCGTGTTACATTACTACAGAGGAAAGTCGGATGGAAATGGTCCAGACATGTTCATTTATAGTTTATATGCAGAGGACAGAGCTGAGAAGAAACAAGTCAACTATATGTTTTATATATGGACAGTGCTGTTGTTTGATTAGATTTGACTTTCTCTTAATAAGTGGGGTCAAAAACGACCCCAGGTGTTGTTATTTTGAGAAATCTTTGAAATTAAAAGTAGTTCCAGTTTCATATTACAGGTATTCCTCAACAAACTTGTTTGTGACCTGGGGCTATGGCCTTTTAAAAAAAATTATATATACTTTTTGAAAAATGTTATCTTTTGTATCACTACCCCACTCTTCCATAAGTGGGGTCAAAAATGACCCCAACCATTTCTTATGGAATCTCAGGGGTAAGCACTAGGAACTTTTGATTCTTATCATTTGTACTTGTTGGTTTACATTTACTGTGGCACTTCCACATCTAATGAAGCAGTCAGGAGGTCATTCTGACTCAGCATCTCACATGTAAGGCATCACAAGCGCATGGCGACACTTTCTTACTGTGCTGTCATAAGAGTTTGTAATTCCTCACATGAAAAGTCGACTGGAAAGTAACCAACACTACCAAACTACATCACTTAAGCACTGGGAAGGTGTTTAGTGACAAAATCCACAATCCACACACATGAGAGAAGCTCACAGGGCCAACAGAATAGAAAGACATGTCAGATTTGTCCAAAAAACAAGGACCGCAAAGCCACTAACTTCTGCTGAAAAAGCAGTATTCCTGTGAACTGATCACAGCCAAAAGCAAGTAGTTTGTAAAAGCTGCACACAGTGAGAAAAGAGAACATGTTTTGTGTGTGTTCATGTGCGTGGACAATGTTATAGTCCCCAGTTACAGTTGTTTTTTTTGTTCGTCCTTCATAATCAGACCGACAGTCACAAAATGGGTTTTGACATTTTTTTTTACCTGACTGATTTGTGTTCAAATATAAATAAAAACTGATAAATTAACATGTCAAAAATATTCTTTTGTTGTTCAAAATATAATACAAATCATTATCTTTGAGCAAAATAAAAGTGTTATTACAAAAATGTTTTAATTCTAAGTGGGGTCATTTTCGACCCCACTCATGGAAGAGTGTAGGTACTGGTCGGCCATGCATCTAAGGGTTAATATGTGCATTTATGTTATGGCCTTATATAATTGTCCTAAAGCTGGATGTCCTAATAGAGGTTATGCAAACAATGTCGCAGTGAGTGGCGAAAAAGAATGAGAGTCAACAGATACAAATGACCATCTTACCTGTAAGAGTCAAACCCCTATTAAAATAGGGAAAAAGCTGCTCTGATAATAAATATAAACAGTGACAATTACTGCTAAATATTCGAACCTGAACTCACAAGAAAGCGTACATTTACTATGACATTACACAACATGTAAATTACGTATGATTAGCACGAGTTCACTGTTGGTTTGCGTAATGCTGCTATGCGTCACAGTCCCAGTTCATTTCAATGGTGGTTGTTAAGATGTGTTCTTATTCATGAATATTAATGAAATCCTGATTCTAATCTTAACCTGCCCCAAGCCCCAGACCTAATCTTACCAATTTTAGTAACTTGATGCCTAAACTTACCAGTTTCACCTGAAGAAAACGTCCCCACGTGGCTGCAACCAAAACATGTGTAATTTTTACGCTTTTTCATATGGTGCTATTTGTACAGCGTAACATAAGTACGCAAAAAAACTGTGGTCATAATACGCTGTTTTTGTGTTGTGGTAAATGTACGCTTTCTTGTGAGACTGTTGGTTTCTTTCACATTTCTCACTGACACAAACTTTAGGATAACACACAAAGAAACTCATTACCCTTTAATTCGTAAAATTATGTTTTATTTATCCTAAATCTCCATCTGCATTAGAAAACAGACTAATTAATGTCAGCACTGTTGTCGTGACAACAAAAATGTCTTTCAAATGCTCCCAGGTGAAAACATTTACTCCTGTATTTATGATACTGTGTTCCTCTTGTTCCTCTTGCTGTTTTTCTGATTGATATAGGAATTATTTGTTTATCAACATGGTTTATTGCATCCGCAATGGGTTAGCAGAAAGAGCCACGGCTGATTGACACAAGCTGTAGCAGCAACACTAACCAGCGCTGTTTTCAGCTAACTACAAAAGTTTGTTACTGTTCAAAAACAAAGTTTGCTGCTAAATAAACATTTGTAAATGAAATTTGTCTTCATGACTCATGCATGTTCAGGCGAGTGAAAAAACACAGAGAAAAACACTGTCTCAAGCTTCTGGAGCCAGACGTCTGTCAGATTGGTTCAGACCTGATTAAATCCGCTAGCTTTCATTCTGTTTTGTTGTTTTTATCAAAGAAGTAAGTAAGTAATTGATAATCCCTGTATAGCTCATCTTCTCTGACTCTTTTAACACAATTCTTCAATATCAACAAATCAGCAGGTAGAGACCCCAGTCACACGAAGAAGAGATAATAAGTGAAAATCTTTGGTGAAGCCTGGGTTTGGTGAAGACAAATGGGACAGTACCAGGCCTGTTTACAAACACTGGAAGAGTCTGTGGCTGTGTTTCTGTGCAGATGTGGAGTGACAGTGTCCACAGCATGAAGCAGCCCATTAGTGAGCTCTGTCTGGGATCGGCAGAGACAGACGTGTATGCAGGCTCCCGGGCACATAATTCCTAAAAGTTTATTGCCTGCTTGCCACGTCCAAAAAGTAGAATCTACGTAGTATATCGACACTGCAGTACTTTGGAGCTACTAAAGGCTGATTTATACTTGCAATTTACAGGAACTTTATGTTTTGATTTTCAAGATCTTTCACGTTTTAGCACATTTTATACTTTGGTCAAACTTGAAGACAACTTATATGTATGTTTGTAAGCATGGGATATTTTCTTATGAGAGAAAGTCATGTGGTGCCAATGATAATTTTTTTTTTGTTTGTTTCTTGCTTGGATATTTTGGCGGCAAGTAAAAAAAAACATTAAAAGGAGAAGTGTGATGGTAACATGGCTTTGTTCCTCGAGCTACTGTTGCTAAGGCGAAAAATCCGTCAGTATAAAACAGTCCGACAGAGAGAGGAAATGAAAAAAGTCTGGAGTAGGATGTGATGGTGTGAGAGAAGAGACGGAGACGGTGGTGGTGGTGGGGGGTGTGAAAGAAGGAAAAGAAATATATAATGCCTGTTGTTGGAAAGAGCCTGTGTCTGAGCTCAGAAATGTGCAGAGGAAAAACTACAGCATGTTCTGGATGTTTGTGTTGAGGAATGTGGAAGATGGGTTGAAAGTAGAAATGCATTGTATTAATTTTCAATGGAGAACAGGATTCTCATCCAGTCTTCAAAAACCACAGCAGCAAAAGCAGACAGCAGCTGTGAGCTAAATGCTAATGGGATACTAACGCCTGTTTTCTATCTACAAACAATCTGTTTACTTTTCTGAATAAAACAACAGACATTAAGACTCTGTTGTTATAGTTGAAGTAAACTTTAATCACCAGAAAAGAGAAAAAAAAAGATTGTGCATAGAAGCGGTCAGAATGAGTTTCCTGAGTGGGTGCTTCCTTATAAATAGTCAACACAATCTCTGAAGAAAATACAGATATACAATGAAATGTTAAAAACGTCTAAGCATTAGCAACCCAGCCTTGGATAAACGTTCACGACTAAGTGTAGGCTTCAATTAACTGAAAAGGGTAAGTTTAGGACTAAGGTTTGAGGTAGGTTAAGATTTACCCGTTAAACCCAAAGAAAATGCCGCCACGTGACTTCAACCAAAATTTGTGATTCTTTTATGTTTTGTTTTTTCATAATATATTGACTCAAAATGTAATGAAAACATGCTTATTGTAGGTTATGGATGTTTTGTTGTATATCTAGGACTGAAGGCTGGGCTGAGGTAGGGGAACACGAAACTCGGACTAGAGCTGCTGCTCTTTCACATTGAGAGGTGCCAGTTGAGGTGTCTCCAGTATCTGTACCAGATGTCTCCTTGATGCCTGCTGGGGGAGTATTTTGGGCATGTCCAACTTGGAAATAACATTCAACTGTAGACAAGTTTAGAAAGGTGGTCATCTGGGTCATCTGGGCACTGTTTTTAAACTCCCTTTTGAAACTAAGATTTGTTCAAGTTTGAATTCTTCTCTAAAAAGGGGTTTAGTGAGATCAACTGTAGTTGAAAGATGGTCCATGTTCAGTGGATGAAACATGCCTGAAGAAAATCCAACCAGACACAAGGAGAACAGAAACTCAAAGAGACACATCTTCAAATCCACAGACCTCTGCTTGAAGAGCTAATGACAATAAAGTGACTATAAATAACAGCTGAGTCAGAAGAATATGTTGCAGAGATTTCAAAATGTGTAAATCGTCCCGAAGGGAAAAAATATATGATAAATCAGATTTGTGCTACATTTATTCCATTGGCCCCATTTTGTTGAGAGATGACATGCCACAACAACAGACAGCAGAGTAACACAATATGAGAGACAATGACTGTTGTGTTCAGTCTGTAATGAAAGGACAGAGGGCCGTGTGCAGCAGGATATTAATGTGAGAAAAAAAAAATATGGAAAAGACAGCAGCACATGTCTCTGTTCCTGCTCCGATAAACTCTGTTTGACTGACAAGCTTTTAATATGAGTTTGTAAACAGAACACTGCAGTGTTTTAAAGGCTCATGCGCTTCGTTAGGAACTGAAAAGTAGGGCTGCAACAACTAATCGATTTAATCGATTAAAATCGATTATTAAAATAGTTGTCAACGAATTTGGTCATCGATTAGTTGGCTAAAAACTTTTACGCTCAGTCCGCTGTGATCCAGCCGCTTTGAGTGCACATCAGCGGCTTTGTAGAGCTCTCCTTCGACTCTCACAAAGAACAGACGAACAGAAACCTTGCGCCTGTTTAGCGGACCTTTTATTCACATAATAACAGCCACGAGTAACCTGTCGGCGGTGGTGTATAGCTTAATCTCATAAAGTTACGAGTTTGTTATTTCTCCGCGGGTGATTCGGCCGCTTTCAGCGCTTAGACTCGCGGTAACTTTCTAGAAACGTCCCGCGGTAAATCTAGCGTCTTTTTGATTTGTCTTTGCTGTTCCACGAGCTGATGCGTCTGCTTTGTGTGAGGTTTTCTCTGATAAAGTTAAAAGCCGTCCACAGCGTCTCTCTCCTCTCCTCTCACCAAAAAAGCAGCACCAGCAAGCCCCGCCCTTTCCCCTCCGTGTGTGAGTAACCATGGCGACCAGTTTGAGTGACAGGAGTGAGAGCTGAACACTCGCAAACTTAAAACTTTTAGATATGAAACAACAAAATCATAATGATGAACTTAACAAGACCTAATAGATACAAATGCTAATAACAGTAGTCCAGGCCTATGCATTAGATGCAGCAGCAAACACTTATTATTAGTTTTAATATGACTTAAAACAAGTTAATATAATATGCTCATTCTTTATAGATGCTTTAAAATATTATAATATAATATATAATAATAAAAGCAGCAGTCCAAAGGTCCAAAAAATTTAGATTTTATTTTTTGTCCACAATGCCCAGACCTATAATAACCACATTAAAAGAAGAAGCTAGATAGCAAAATCTGGTTATTCTACTTTATTTTTGTATTTTCTTTTTATTCAAGAAAAGCCCAGTGTGTTCATTAAGTGCACACAAGTTGTCTTTTGCATAAATACATTTAATAAAATGCAAAACACCTTATATTTATTATTTTGTCATTTTTATCCGATTAATCGATTAATCGATCCAATAATCGACAGATTAATCGATTATCAAAATAATCGTTTGTTGCAGCCCTACTGAAAAGGGAAGGGCGGATCATCATTATTTAACCTTTTTCAATCAATCTTGTTTTTTGATTTGTTTTTCTTAAGCCTTTTTGAAAGCAATTAGAAAAATCTTGACAAACTCTTGCCTTTTATTCAGATTTATCCCTCCAAAAATATGTTTCTGAGAATGAATTTAAACTACATATGATAATAACGGCTGTCTTTTAGTCCAGTGGTTCCCAATTAGTACCCATTGGTCAAAGCAGCAGCAGATCTAAACATTATGACAAAAGAAAATGTGTTTTATTTCATACAAACTTAAATGCTGGCAAGTATAACTCTGAGTAAGTTTATGGTGAGGGGAAACTATCTATAAATATATATATTGCAATTATCCTACCAAGGGACTAAAGAGGATTTGTTGGTTCCATTTTGCTGGCGTTGACAGTTCTTGGTGCAGATCTAGCTTCCTTCCTTGTGCATTGATAAGTGCAGCGTTTCGTAGCAGAGATGGCCCACAGATGAACTCCCTTTTCACACTTCGGTTTATGTCCTTATCTCGATTCAAAATACAGGAATCAGCAGCTCAGCGTTTTCAAATTCGTCGTGTGCAAATGAAAGATATGAACGTGTGGGTGATGTGTCTGAACATTCAACATTATAAGCAGTGGAAAATACAGCCTGTTCAAACTCTAATAAATGGGTTTTGACAGTTGCTCCATTTCTTCTGCAGCATGTAAAGGAAAATGTTTTTTATGATAAACTCAGATTGTACCTAAAAAGTTTACAGCATGTTATGCAACGAAGTGTGTGTCAAACTGTTTTTAAAAGTGTAATGGATTCTTTTATGACACAAAGAAATCTAATGGCTTTGTCCAAAAATGTATTTTCCAAAGTGAGCAAAACAATGAGATTCACAGTTTGCAGCCGTGACTGAGGAAAACCTACAGTTAGTCCCAGGACGGCTGTAGAGCTGGTGTCTGCGATGCATACAGCTCCCTCCCAAAACACGCAGATGAAGGAGGTCACTTATATTGCATTAGGCCCCTCCCCTAAATCAATTAAGTCAAAAAGGTATTTATTTCTGCATCAAATGTACTTCTGTTGTGATTCATTTCTAAAATTCACGAAAATTATAATAAATACAATTTTTAGACACCGTTAAACCCCAAAGAAAAATCAACTTTTATATTTTAGTCAAGTCGTAAGTCCCTAGCGACGTCACGCATGCGCAACCAACGCATGATGCATCAAAATGCGGAAGTGCGCAAATCAAAGGGAAGGAAATCTAGATTCTTAGCTCAGTCTAAGTGATGTATTACTTTGACCAGATCAGTAGTTTATCACTCTGCCTTGTTCAGGTAGCCAGGGCAATTAGCATATGAATATTTGGGGGGCTCGCCAGGCTCAGTCAGAAAAAAAAAAGAGAAAGCAGACAACAATAGAGGGGAAGCTTAGGACCCATCAAACTAATTTATGAACAGGTTTTAGGGTGTAGCCCCTCTTCAGGGGCAGGACTAAACTCAGTTTAATATAAATACAGCCAGTCTCAAATCACTTTCATCAGGCGTGTGTAGCGACACGGTGTCAGAGCGGATAGCACATCACAGCAAGAAGGTCACTGATTCGATTCACGCACGGCCTGGGTCTTTCTGTGTGGAGTTGCATTCACATGGGCACTCCGGCTGCTTACTGTCTCTGAGTGAGGAAGGGAGGGGTTCATCCCACTGTGAGGGGCTTTGTGACTCTGCGCTATACAAATAAAGATTACTTACTTTAATTGAAAATGACTTTCGGTGAGAGTCGAAACGTCTCAATCTTCAAAGACGCTGTCCAGATGACAACTTTGAACCCTTTCTACTAAGGATCACTTTTGGACGAATGAGGGATTACACCGTCATTTTGACCAATAGTTACAGTACATTCTGGTTGCTAGGTTACATCTACATACAGTATATCATATTTTCTGGACAGTTACATCTACATACAGTATATCATATTTTCTGGACAGTTACATCTACATACAGTATATCATATTTGCTGAACAAGAAGCAAATATAAACCTCATCAAAACAGGTAAACTGCGTGAAAACAGGCACAGTGTTTAGTGTGATCTTGAAAATAATCACGTTTTACTGAAAACGTATCTTTAATCTGTCAGATTTCCAAATTGCAGTACCAGTACAGCCTTAGAAAAGTACAGCTGCACTTGTTTCAAAAGCAGACCTTCTCCACGTTTCTCCCAATCAATACCAACATTAAGAAACTCATTTTACACTCCCCTTTATTCAATTTCACTCTCTTTACGACTTCAGAGAGCTCAATAGAATAAATATGCCATTACAGCTGTGTGCCATGGCGGCTCTACACAAAGTTGGATTGCACAGTTGAGAGAGTCCTATGAGATGGGCTGTCTGCAAACATGGAGCTAATCTGTGAACACCGAGCTAGGTTTATGCTTCGTTTGCCATAACAGACTTATTTATTTAGAAGAGAAATGAGATGGAGGCTCTGCTGTGTCAGGCCACGGGCGCAATGTGGGGAATCTGACAGAAATAGGTTTTATAACTTTAGAGACGAAGTTTGCAAAGTTTAACCTGTGGAGAAAGTTCCAGCAGAAGAGAAAGGATAGCAGAAAATAGTCAGCTCGAATGCAAAGTGTCTGTTCACTTTTTTTATGTTGGAGAGATAGAAAAACATGCAAGCGGCCTATAATAATGTGGATTTAAAACACATAGGATGTCTTTTAGTTCTCAGATTTTATCTCTTTCTTTTAAAGTTAGATTAATAACTTGTTTATTTTTCCTGGAGTGTTCCACAGAATATTGTAAAAGTTATCTACATTAAAACAAGCTGCAAAAGCATCTGTTCTTTCACAGCAAGAAGGAATGTTTAAGCATTTGCAAATGCTTGATAGACCCCTTTTATGCAAAACTGGGCTTATTAAATGTTTTTTATTAAATATTCCAAGGTCAAAATGTATTTAGTTTCTTCACCTGTTTAAAGAATTCTGTTTAACACTCTAAATTCAAAATTTAGTTTGATCATAAATTGACCTTAGCCAGGCTGACACCACTTGTGTTTGTTTGGCAGCACGGTGGCAGCGTGGATATTCCCTCTGCACGACTTGTGCCTTTCTGTGTCAAGTTCGTATGTTCCTCCTTTTCTGGGCACTCCGGTTTCTACACTAACCAACAACATGCAGGATAGGGAACACTTGGTGGTGGTCAGAGGTTGAGGCACCAGGTGGATATTTATGGAAATAAGATTATCACATTTTCCACCAGAGAGCAGGAGAGATAGACAACGCAGGAATTACATCAGGCTCACACTGCATCCAGTCTGTACTAGATGCAGACTTTCCGTTTCTTGAAAAATAATGAGAGGCAGTGTGGCTATGCTCCAGTCGTCCGGATCTTTTACGTTAGAAAGAACTTTTTCTGGACCGCTGGAGTGCTCCAGAGCCCTTTTTGGTGAAGTTGTGAAAACAAGACACGACCAACAGTAACCCAAGCAAGCACTAGTGAATTTAATACAGTGGTTTTCAAAATAAAATCTTTACGCTACTACTAATAATACAAATAGAAAAACTTTCTCGACATAGACAAGACTAGATCTGGAGGCAGTGTGAGCCCAGTTTTAGACACCAAAACAAAAATGTAATCAATCAGATGTAAACAAATGTGAAGATAAACTACACAATTAGGCCTTTAAATTGTCTTTCTCCCGTTGTCATCACAAAAATATAATTTTTGACAATGCCATTATCAAAAATCTCATAACCGGTAATTAAAAAGCTACACATTTAGTTGCTCTCACCTCTGACTGCTTCAAAGTCTAACGCTCCTCTTTCTACTCCATGCTAAGAGCTCCTTTCTGTCAGAGATCTGCAGTATAACAGGTATCCTCCTCCTGTTTCTCTCATGCCTTGAATTTTAACTAGTTTGACGACTGAACTTTGCTGACGAGAACGTCTTGAAAGGCTACAGTGACTTAACTGAGCTAAGCAGAAACGGAGGCACGAGCTGTTCACTCAGAAAGCTTTGGTGCTTTCTTTATAAACTGTTTCTATAAAATGTGCTGGAAAACCTCTGAATAACTCCTCACTAAGGAACGTAAAGATGCACTGTGTAACTTTTTAGATGGAGAGGTCATTTTTGTCGAGTGAGATGTTTTTGCTTTGAATAGAATGTTAAAGCATCAAGTTTATGTATCTTCATGAATCCACCTGTTGCATCTGATCCAATCAACTTTATAAAAAATGGCTAACCAAAAGCCACTACTCCAAAAGAGGCTTCTCTTTGTGTTAAACTAAAATGGTCACTTTGCCGGTCTCCCTCACTCACCCCTTACTTTGAAAATATCCCTTAAAAAGACTACTCCGCCATCTGTTGCAGCACCTGCTGTCATGCTTGTTAACTGGCCAGCTTATACATCGGGCAAGTAACATGCTAATGATAATGCTAAGCTAAGTGTTTGGCTAGCAGTGCCACTGGGACCAACTTGTCTGAATCGTCCTTGACTACAGAAGTCATTTCTGACTTTCGCAGTCAGTCTGTAGTGCGATCTGTAAGATGCAAAGATGGCTCCCTTCAAGGTATTGTTAAGAAATTAATCCTCCTCGATTCACAAAACATTCTACAGTGATGTCTATAATACTTTCCACTATTGTAGAAGTTTCCTTTAGCGCTGCAAACAAACACAGTTCATCTTCCGGTTTTGATTTCCCCTTCGGACCTACCAATTTCTTATAAAGTTGTATTCTTTTTTCGGACCGTTCAGAATTGTTGATGCACATGAAGAGTGATTATGTAGTAGCACTCGAGATAATGATTTTAAGGTCTTGGTCTTGTCGCAAACTCAAACACTCGTCGTATCTTGGATACGTTCTTGTTTTGGACACCGAGACCACAGTTCATTACCACCACACTCTGCTAATCTTCCACCAAGTCTTGGTCTTGTCTCGGTCGTTGGACTCTTGGAAAGGATTAGTGCGGTCTTGACTACTACACTACATTTTGCACAAATCAACCAAACTACACAAACCCAATTCCCGACATTGCCAGATCTGTACCAGAAAGAAGCAAATGTGTGCAGTGTGAATGGTGTAAATGGTGCAACTTTTAACTCACTTGAAATATTTTTGACCAGCTCACTTAATGATCATTTATGCTTCTTTTTGTGTGATTTTTTTAAAGTTGTTTTTGTGGACAAATCAAGTTGTTTTCTATCTTTTTATGCAGTGGATTATCTAATAGTTTCATAAAAAAGCTATTTAGAAAATGAGCTATTTTAATCTAATAATTGTGTCCACTGAAATGGTATTTGAATTCACATTGCTCTTGCAGCTTAAAGATTTGGAGAGTTGTGACCCACCTTTGGGCGTTTGGAGTAAATGAAAGGTCTTTCTGGAGCTGTTCAATTATCCCTCACCTCAGGCCCCGGCCTCTGCAGACCTCCACACTCCTCTGACTTCACTCGCTGCGAGGGCCAGGAATCCATTTTATCACTTACACATTATCTATTAAAAGAAACACAGACTTCTTTTTTCCCATAGTTCATTTAGGAGATGCAAAAGTGAGACTTTCATAGTTGATGAATAAAAGTTGATTCACTGTAACATTTTTCTATTATAAATATTGCATTAGTATTAAAATATAGATAAGCTGTGGTATTTTGTATTTTCTAGAGGGAGTGAGATTGAAATGCCAACAAGTTACAACATTGCATTTTTTTTAAAGTTGAGGTCATCTGGGAATTGTATAAAATGTCACTCAAAGTTTAGTTTATGACAAAGTTTTCTACAAAAGATACAATAAAATATGAATTATTTATTGCTGAATGGTACACCTTGGAACGGTGCATTAAGTTAGGACTTAATGTTATGCACAGACAGACAGACAGACAGACAGATCCTTTGAGAAAGTTAATTTTGTGGCATCTTGTCAGAAGTAGTGTCCGGTGCCTTTCTTCATGATGTTGTGCTCAGGTATGGACAGGATCTTAGCTTTTTTGTAAAAGTGGACAACAGTAGTGTCTCTCTGGCAGGTCCTGGTGAAGCAGGTGAACTTCTGTTGTTTCCGTCGCTGATAAGGTCATTCCCTTAAAACAGGGCTATTTAACTAGTGGCCGAATGTGGCCCAGCTGGAAAAAATAAGCCATGACCCGGCTGAAGCTCTGCCTTAAACTATTTCCTCTGGGGGATCTTTTGCTGCATCAAATGTCTGGAACTTTTCAGAAGTCTAAAGGTACTTAGCACTTGACTCCATGCGCAATCTTTATGAAAAGAAATATTTAATTTAAAGCAATGTCTTTGTCTCCCACACTTAAAGTTTGTTGTATTCATTCATTCATTTTTAGCAGTGTAATGTACAGATGTGTTAAAAACTAAAAATTCACAAAAATCAGGAAAAATAATTAATAAATAATGTTTTTTGTTTGTTTTTACTTTTGGCTTGATAGTGTACACACGAGAACTGCAGCGGGGAATTGCCTCTGAAGTTTCTTATTTCTGCTTTTAAAATAAAATATAAGAATAAAGACAAGCCACATTTGCAAACACATTAGACTTGACGATAGCCTTCACCTAAAATGTTTGGACTGAAGTCTACAATCTGTGTTCACTCTTGTCTGTGGTTTACAGTAGGGCTGGCCAATTAATGGAAAGATCAAATTATTTAGGTGTGCTTTGTGAATGGGGAGCTCCACAGTTAATCTTCAGTCTGTAAAAATGTGTATGACGACAAGATCTCGTCCATCCCTACATATCACATTATCAGTATGATAGTACCAAGCACTGATAAGGACTAAAAATAAGAAGTGTCCCGACCAATGACACAGCAGCACCAACCCAGCCTCACAAAGCTAGATAAGTAATCCTCCTTTGACAATATTCAACATGTATGACTTCTCTGGCTCTTCAAATTACCAACTAATATTTCTCTCAATGCCACAAACGAAATGTCATTTAAGATGTGAACGCTGCAGTGGCCCGAGCACAAAGACTTGTCCTCAGTCTCTCATTACTGCCGCAGGTTCTTATGTCAAAAGTGCACACATCAACAATACACTTCGCCACCTTGCGCACCAATCAGGTTCCAAAACGCCAGCTGTAATTGAGTCCCCCCGTCGAGAAAGCCTAGATTACTCTTTTTATTAAGACTTTGAATTAGCCCGACCTGATAATGAAGGCACCCCGGCGTTGCTGTGGCAGGTATTCAATCACTAAATGGAAGTCCAGTTGTTTTTGCAAATGAAAAGGAAAACTGTCTAAAGGGATTGAACGAAAACCAATTTGTCCAATCAGAAAAAGGAAAAATCTCTCTACTCTCAAATAGTTTTATTGTAACTTTAAGCCATAATTATCCTTGACGTGAAGTGAGGACTCCCTGCTTTAGGCGAACAATTGCTCTCACGCTGAACACAGAGCAGTTCTGCTTTGGCTTGAAGCAAGAAGAGAAAGAGAGAGGATAGACTGTGTCAAGGTGAAAGGGAATGCATTTTATTGTTCGATTTTGCTCAAGGAGAATTAATTCTCCTTCAGCAAGACTTCAAAAAACTAAATAAAATAAAGCTAAAGAAATATATGATGCACATATAGTGTTTTGACATGTTTCGTTTTAAAGCTGTTTGTGTTGGAAATAGCTACTAATGAACTGTTAGATCTTAGAAATGGGTTTGCTTGGCATTTGGATGAAGCAAGCAAAGGTTTAAAGCTCATCTGAATCATTATTTATTTGTTCTATTTGGCTTTGACCAACTGACCAAATTGGGGATGAAGATAGAAATCTATTTAAGTCTTGTTTGTTTGAGTGTTAATGTCTGTGAATGAATATTTTGAGAAACATAATGTCCAGAGAGGGAGCCGTGCTGAGCCCTTCACCAAAAGAACTTTACTTATGTCAAAACACACATAATGGAAAAATGTATGGAGGATTTAAAAAAAAAAGTCTTGATCAAAAACATCATAATCTATATAAACAGGGGACATTGAGACCAGTAAAATGCTGACCAAAAGAAAACGAGTTATCTCTTTATACATTGGCCTGTTAACCTGTCAAACTCACCATGTTTCTAAGTAACTTGGGGCATTGCTCTGGGTGAGGAAACACATGTACATCATCTGAAAAATGGCAAACTGTTGACGGATTTGTATTTCCTTAAAAAAAAATCTCCTTGAAGCAGATTTCTCATTCCAAATCAACTTTAATGAGCTTTCATCTGGTGTTTTGTTGTCATAACTTTATCAAAGATTCTTTGATTCCTGCATGTTTGTAGCTCTTGTAATCTTTGTTCAATTTTCTAACCCGTATCTTTTTTCAAGTTATTTTGTGTTTGTTTGTTTGTTTGTTTTCCCACTGGATCAAACCCTTGTTACTGAGCAGTTTTAGACTGCATGATATTGCAGCTTAAAATGAACTAATTAACAAGAAATATGAAACAAAAAGCATAATATGTCTTATTGAGGAGCCCTTGTGTCTTTAACAAAGCTTGTACAAAAATGGTACATACTTCTGTCACTTTCTAACTTGAAACTCATGGTCCGTCTTAATACTCACTGACGCTGGGGACCTTAGATAGAGTCTTGACATATTTGAGCCATGAGCCTCTATTTTATGTTTGTGTTTCCTTTTTATTTGTTTTTTTTGTGAAACAGTTTGACTTGATTTCACCTAGAACGAAGACCTCACACAACACTTTACCAAATTATAGAGCAAAATTTATAGCGTTAAATGTTTTCTACCAAAAAGTTTATGATCAATGCTGCAATGCAATGAGTACTGTCTGAATTGAATAATAGAGATTTAGTTTTCATCAGGAGCTGAATGCAACGCTCTGATTGGCTGTGCTTGGGTAGTCCTCTATAGTTTCAGTTTGTTCTTTGTAAAAACACATTTTTTGCATTGCAACCAAAATTGAATACATGTCAAAATTAACCATGTTTTGAAGGATTTAGGAGAGAAAGTTGTCACACTTATAACCAAAACTTCTCCACTATTAAAACCTTTTACAGCAGTCACTTGTTTTGGTTTGCTTACTTACTCAAGCACAATTGCCCAGAGTTGTGTCGTGTTGCTAACAGAGGCTACTGCAAAAGAACAACAACAAACAAACAAAAAATTATATTTTGATGAGACACAACACTATTTTTACCCAATACTAATGGGACAACAAATAGAATTTTATAGAATAGAAAAAAATGAACAGTGTCTTTATAAACAAATTCTTTGAACCTAGAATTGATCTTGCAGCACTGACACAAAGCCCTTTCTGTCTTAATCTCTGACTGGACTCAGCAGCTCACACAAATCTATTTCTACAACAATTCCAACGACCACCAGCTTTAATCAAAAATCTATACAAATCCAATATAGTTCAATGAGAAAAATTGCCTTGCACATTACTTGTTACTGACGCCAATGTCTGACCCACCCAGCCGTCGATACACATGTCCAAAAATGGTCTTTCCTGCTTCTTTACACCCAAAGTCCACGACCTTTTTAAAGCACAGACATTGTTTTTCATTTACTCTTAATGTTCTCATAAATCCTGCAGCGTTGGTGTGAAATCAAAGCCGCAACACAAAACGTTCAATAAGTCCGTGTTTTCTGCTCCTTTTCCAGTGCAGCAGCGGGAACGGCTCATGTTTCCAGCTCGTTCATTAGCTTATAGTGAAATGAGACGCCATTATAAAGTCATTGTGTCAGTAAATCAGGGCCGCGCTTTGGTTCCACTGTGTCTGACCACCTCTGGACACACAGGAGCCTCCAATTTCCCAGCATCCACCCATGGACCTGCCCCGCGTCGGATCAATAGCGCCGGGACACTGCACCAAGACTGCACATTTCCCATAAACATCCACAATCTAGTCGTCCCTTATTAGCGTGTAAAATCCAGGGCGAAAACGGCACTTATAAACTACTTTTGACCACGCTTTCTCGCCACAATATTGCGGATCAGTTAATGCAGCGGCAGGAGAGATGTAATATGCTAATGCACCGGGGCTGTCTGGTTTATTGTGAGTGGGGCTTTTAATGGAATTACTCATTAGCCATAAAAACAGAGCTACACGAGAGCCCAGGCGCAAACGTGTGCATCGATTGGACAATATTTAAGCATGCAGCACATTATAGTTGTTTTCATTGGAGGTTTAGGGACCAGCACTTTGAATTGATCGAAAACCAACTGATTTATGGTACAGGATGAGCTACATGTCATTACTTGTTACTATTTGTAGCACTAAGTAGCTGCAAGTAAACACTGGACTTATGTTCTACAGTTTAAAAGACTGATGTTTATTCTAGAGGCAAATGTCTTATTGAAATATTTTCTATAGCTGAGATTCAGTTCAATTTAGTGCATTTCTTCACATACAGTATACTAATTAAAGGGCAGGGGATCAATTAAAGGACAATTGTTGCACAAAATGTTTTCATTCATTAATTTTCTACCATGACTTGTCCCAGTGACTTTGGGTCTTAGGTAGGGAACACACTAGACCAGACCTGGGCAAACTGTGGCCTGGGGGCCAAATGCAGCTTGCGACCTCTTTCAATCAGACCCCTGGCATGTTTTTGAGAAACAGAAATGCAAGACGAAGTTTAAGAAAGAAAAAAAAATGTCAACAATGTTTTGACAATGTTATGATTAAGTCAAAATCATAAAAAGCTATTTTTTAATATTACAATTGAAGCTTTATGAGATTAAAAATATAATTTGGATCAAGGAACATAATAGTAATGATATATAATCTATTGTGTGTTTTTATGCAAACATTTGAGTCCAAGTCCTGATAATATATATAGATTTTTTTTTTTCTAGTAAAATTACCATAATAAAATTTTCATTTTGAGATTAAGCAAATAATTTTATGAAAATAAAGTTGAAGCTTAAGAAAATTATGAATTTACTAGGGAAAAAAAAGAAGATAAAAGTCATATTTTTTATGAGAATAAAGTTGAAGCTATACAAAAAGTTCTTAAATAAATTAAACTTGAAATTTTACAAGAAAAATATGATTTTGTTGGACACTACTATTTGTACTGGTCTTCTATATTCTGTTGAAGAAATGTGTTTAATGAGAATTTAGTATAACAATGTTGGCAGTCCGACCCTCCTGCACTGTTCTGGGTTTAAATATGGCCCTTGAGTTAAAATAATTACCCACCCCAGCCTACTCATCCCAGGCTTAACACAAAGACAATCATTCACTCTTGTCATTCATTCACTGGGGTCATTTACAGTGATGCATGTTTTTTGGAGGTGGGAGGAGTCAGAGTATCAAGAGAGACAAGAGTAGAACATGCAAACTCTATCCAGAGAGATTATACTTTTTTGGTATGGTCTGATCTGGTATTTGAATGTACAAATTCCTTATCTGAAAGCCAGAGATCTAACCACGCTGCCTTCAAATGTACGTTTAATAATACTGGATTACATTATTGTGTAGTCACAGCTGACCTGGGGCAAGCTGACAGAAGTGAAACTAAGGATGTACACCATCGGCTTCCTCCTCGACCATTCTCAAACCTTCACACACACCCCAATTTCACTCTTGAGAAAGATGTCTTGCCTAGGACATAGCAGTTTTCCATCCTTGTCGTGCCTAGACTCAAACCTGCTTATAAAATCTAACAAGATCAACAGTCTCTGAAGAAAACGTAGATACAACAAAACGTCAAAAACAAGTTTTGGTTGAAGCGACGTGGCGACATTTTCTTTAGCAGGTAAGGCGTGAAAATATGTATCATGTGTTTTTGATGTTTTGTTGAATATGTACGTTTTATTCAGAGACTGGGCTGAACGAGTTTGTACTTTAACAATCTGGTATTGCTGGGTTTCACATTCTAGAATTCTTGTCAGTTAAAAGCCAGATTGGGGGCAAGAGGCAGATTTCCCATTAAGTAACATTGGACTTTGTCATGAAATATTTCAAAAACTATTTTACAAATTTAAAAAGTGGTGATTTCTGGGGAGACTGGACTCATTTAACTGTTGTATTACAAAATAAACTTAATTTAAACAAACTTCATTTTAGCTGCCCCCAGTCTCATTGAAATAACATTGGCCTGTAGAATGTTGTGATGTCATCTGAAACCCAGCAATTGCCATAGTCATTTGTGGTATAAGAGTGTTTGTTTGTTTTTAGCTGACTTAAAGATTGATTTTAGATATAGTTAGGGCTGGGCCAGAAATTATTTGGTTGTTGGTTTTGAATCAAAAAATCGAAAAAACAATCTTTGTTAGTAAAATTTTGTAGTTTGGAACAAAAGTCAAACTTTGAGGCACAATATTGATATATAGTTTCAAAGAATGTAATAAATTGTACATATTACAAGTTTTTGTTTTGTTTTATGTTCATGAAGGGCATTTTTCATTTGTTTTTGAAAAGGTTAAAGGATTTATGGAGGATTTTTCAAATCCAACAGCTGTTTTCACTGCTGTTTTTCAAATGATGCACATGTTTCTCCTCCCAGGGCCACGCCCTTCACTGCAAATGGACCAATGAGTTACTTAGGAACACTGAGGGTTTACTTGACAGGTTCACAAGCCAATAGATAACGAGGTACCTCGTTATCTATTGGTCAATTTTTTACTGGACTCATCACATCCACAGTTTATATATTTTTATAAATAATTTTTTTTGTTTAGCATAAGTACAAGGCTGTTACAAATCTATGCAACTGTTTTTGACCAAGACTGACAACAAACATTTTTTGAAAATCCTCCATACAACCTTTAAACAAATCAAATAAAAAATTGAGATCGATCAATATGAGACAAAAAGATTATTAGCTATTAGTATGTTTTTTTCTAGATTGCCCAGCCTTAAATATAGTTCACGTGTGCTTCTTGACTAATCTTGAATAGTTTTGGAGTTTTTACTGCTCTGAAATTTGCTGGTTTTACAGCCTCCATCTTTGTTCTCAGCCATGCTTTCACTTAAACTTAGGCTAAAGTACTTTAAAAATACTTAGAACGGTAGATAATGCTGGTAAAACACTGTATGCACTGCTTACTAGGAAAAAGGTCATTTGGTGTTTGATTTATAATTTATAATGGGAGTCATAAAGCTGCTGTGGCTCTGCTCTTTGAAGCTTCGACCCGGATCCTCAGGTCTAAACCTAAATGTTTTGTTTGTTATAATTCAGCTTAGTTTCTTCCTAAAGCACTGATGCTACATTCATTATAAACACTCAACCTCAAACTAATAAGAAACGGCTAATTTAAGCAAAGACAGTATGCGCTAAGTAGAGTAGGACCAGGTACATTAAAGTAAATGATGTATGTTATTACTGGGATGTGAGGATTTATAGTTAGCCGCCGCGCTAGCACACACCTGCTCATTCATTATTATGCTAACTTCTCTTCCAGGGCAAGTTTGATTGATGGGGAACCGCTAATGACTTTGGGTTGAATTTGTTATTACGTGAAAAGTGACACTCAAAATTTCCTAATGGCTGATTTTTTTTTTTTGCATTTGCGCTCTGCCTTTGGAGCCACCATTTGTCAATTAGATGTTTAATACGAAAGACGGAATAAAAAGCTTGTTTGAGAAATAATTTGGCGAATATGATATGGAGAATTGTGTGTTTTTCCGAGAGCAGTTGACTGATTGTGACTGACGCTAAAAGATCATTTGAATAGAGGGAAATTAAAAGCAAATCTTGCATAGAAAACACAGTTCAGCCGACCCTGCTTTGAGTGTAATTGGTGCCATTAGTCTTTTGAAGCTTGATTGCCTGCCAAACTGTCGTCCTATCTATCTCCCTTCCACTCACATTTTTCATCTTTGTGACTGTCAGTAATTAAAAGTCATTGTCTTTTCTGTCTTTTCAAAGCTTTGGGAAAGTCAGACAAAAATAAAATGATAATGAAACGCGTCAAAACAAGCTCAGATCGGCCCGAGATTCTTTTTAAGGAATGCTAAAAGCGAATGTTTAGAAGTCGACTGCTAATTGCCTAATTTGCTGTGACTCTGCTTTGGGTCATGAGAAAAGCAATTAAACTATGGCAGACAATTTATTACGTTCCAGATGAATTGCGGTTCACATTTTGCTAAGCCAGAAGCAAACTTTAGCAATTAATGTTTAACAATTAAGAGTAGTAATATTATTTTATTGCATGTAATTGACGGAGACAAATGTTATGTTTTTTGTTTTTATGGCATAATAATAAATGAATCCTAAGATTGCAAACGCGTCACATCAAGATGTCCAATTAACCCTAGGCATTGAAGCTGTTTATTTTTAAGATGTCAGACTTTAGCGTTAGCATTGACAGACAAACATATCTTTTTATAAACACACTTTGGTCCTTTGGTGAAATATATTCTCCTCATTTGTAAAATATTAACAACTCACTGTTCACTGCCCGATCCTAAAGTTTTATTTTTGTTTCATTTTAGACAGTGAAAACTCATAGAAATGAACTAAACAGGAAATGAACATGCCGACAGGATGTTGGCATTTTTGAAAATAAATAAGCCAACTCACAATTTGTTCACAGAGCCAATGCAAGTACCATCAGATAATCAACTAAAATTCCCTGGACTGAAAAAAAAAATGTTACAATAGGATATAACAATAAGTCTAACACAGGTAGAGCTTGGTGATATTGACAACATAACTCAATTTATTTTTATTTTATTTATTTATTTTTTGGCATATCCCAATGATAATACCATTCTTTTTTTTTTTTTTTTTTTTTGAGGTAAGGCATAATGTCGTCTCAAGTCAAAAAGTTCCAAGTCAACTCTCAAGTCAGTGACCTTCAAGTTAAAGTTGAGTCTCATGGTTTAGTCTAATTCATCAAGTCAAGTCAAATAGTGACTCAAGTCCAAGTTGAAAGTTCACCTCTCTGTCAGTAACAAACAAAAAAAGTTGCAGTTTTCAGTTCCACTTTCAGGTTGAGGATCAGGAGACAGAGTTTCATGTCAGAACAGTTTGAAGGAGGAGCAGGCCTCGGGGCAAAAGTGTCCTTCCTCTTCTGTGACTTGCAGCTCGGACATTGCAGTGGATGTTCAGATGGAGCCAGAGGAATTCTGGGAACATAGTGTGTGACGGATCCTGGAGGAGCTCAGAGCCTCTTCTCTGTGATTGTGGAAGAAACTGTTCAGCAGCAGGAGTTATACGTTTGAGGAAAAACTACTGATTTTGGATATTCAATTAGTTATTTTTAAAGTGACATATTGTAACTTTGTGGGGATGAAAATCCAACGCATAATCTAAATAAAAACGA
The DNA here is from genome assembly GCA_038363315.1 of Mugilogobius chulae. Lineage (NCBI taxonomy): Eukaryota > Metazoa > Chordata > Actinopteri > Gobiiformes > Gobiidae > Mugilogobius > Mugilogobius chulae. The sequence goes on from CM076408.1 coordinate 41,081,417, forward strand.
AAGCTGATGAAGTTTGGAGTCATTCTGCATTGATTACATCAGTCTGTTTAGACTGTAGGTTTGACTCCCAGGTTGAGCCTAAATTAGCGTCTCTCAGTCTTTGAGAGTAGAGTTTGCTTGTTCTTTCTATTCTACTGTAGGTTCTCACCAAGTACTCCAGGTTTCTTCCATTTCCGAAAACATGCAGGTATCGATCAACAATGTAAAATTCTGGTATGTTGGCTGCACACTAGAGGAGTTTAAGAACTTTTGTGATTTTTAGAGGTGTTGAAAAACAAACAGGTCACAGACAAAAGGACATTTTCAATGATTATTTGTGGCATCATATGGCAGAAGAACAGAGACGACACAGACTTGTGGAGCACACCAGCGAGCGGAGAACAGTGTGTGTGTCACGTGATCGAGTGCAGAGTGTTTTCTTTCATGTGCGAGGTTATAAAAGTGAAACAGCAGTGGATTAAGTTAGGTCTATAAAGGTCACAGGAGAACGAAGGCCATGTTCTAGTCTAGTAGTTACTTTGCTCATTATTTAAGGATCCGGTGTGTTGGTGAAGACGTTTGTAATGATCGTAAAAAGAATCCCGCACTTCGATCATGTGCAAAAGCGTTGCATGATGAACGATAAAAAAATCTTTTACGAAAATTCTTACTCTGACCACGCCTCCCCGAACTCGTAGAGGGACACTTTGGGATTAAAGTTGGGACAAAACTCTTGTAGTGCAGAAGGGTTTAGTGAATGAATAAGAGAATATTTGAATATTTGTTTGAGTAGTTGAAGTTGTCATAGACACTTTAACTAAGAGAGCAAAGCAAAAGGTGTTTAATTAAAATAGCCCAGTTTTGAAGATGATAAAAGTCATGCATACACCTTTTGAAACATATTCAGGTAAACATTTATAACTTCTGTATTCTCCTCTCGTCTTTCAAACCCAAACTGAGGCTAACTTCTGAACATAGCACAATTCCCCTCTTACTTCCTCGCACTGATCCATTTGCGTGCTCGTGCTGAGGAGGGCGAAGCGCATCTTTAACCTGAATCTCCATCGGCTGCGGCGCGCCTTCACAGAGGGGAGTTATTAGCGCCGCGGCCCAGTACGACGAGAACACGACTGACATCATCTGCAGTTTGTTTCTTTGTCAGGAGATTAAAGCATGTTTGGTGAAGCCGCGGTTAAACTTGAGTGATCTGGATCCACCCTTTGTACCCTCAGACTACAAAGCAGCTCTGTGCGTCTTCTTCTTCACACATTTTCTGTTTGTTTTATCTCGTGTTTCTTTGTCATGGGCCTCTTTTGTCTGTCTTTGCTGTCAAGGGTGCGATGTGCTGCTTCTGAGGCGAAATATATGTCTGTCTCTTCTCTTCTCCTGTTCTGACCCTAGCCTCTGCAGATATCACGCCACATTGCATTCATCTTTTTGCAAACTTATTGATTATATTAATTCAGCAGCCGCTCTCAATGACATGAGATGAATTCTGGCTCCGTCAATATGCTTCTTTTTCCCCTCATGTCATTTCATACTGTCCTAGCCAATACAACTTTTCATCCAAACATAACCCAGGTGTTTTTTTCTGTTCCTGGCTAGCTTGCCACATCTTTAGTTTGAGCAATGATGCAATAAGATTTTATTTAGTATCAACTATCACTGTATATTAAGGTTACTTTATTGCCCCTGTATGGAAATTTGTCCTCTGCAACTGACCCATCCTTTTGGGGCATTTCCTCAGTATCCTTCTCTGATTCTTCTTGCTAGTCTTGGTCAGGACTGGAGGGTATTACCTTATGTGCATGTTTTGGTTGGTGGTTGAGACTGGAGTGGCCAGAGTAAACATGCAAACTACGCAGAGGAGTTGAACCCTCAACTTTCATTATGTGAGGCGAAACCATGCTGCAGTAGGTTAGAACAGTGATTCTGAATCTGGAGCCCCAGAGATTGCAGGGTGTCTCCAGAGCTTTGTCTAGATATAGCAGGAGTCTGCAACCTGCGGCTCTAGAGCCACATGCAGCTCTGACTGTGGACTCTCAACAATGGTAAGAGAAACTAGTAAGAGAAAAGAAAGAGTGTTCTAATAAATAGCATTAATAAGTGTAAATGTAATAGTTTCTGAAACTGCCCTCAGCTCTTACAAGTCTTCTATCATTATTAGAACACTCATTGTGATAATTGCATAATAAATCATACAAAATGACACTAAAGCAATGACAGGAACAAAAACTCAGTCTGGGTGCTCGAACAATATCATGTAATACTTCAAGAAATTAAAAAAAAATAAAAATGTGATAAAGATTCCTGTCTTGGCCAATCTCATCTCAGTTTTTGAAAAATATATGTTTATTTTGAAGGTTGTTGACGTTGATCAGTATAGCATTTAAAACAGGAAAACAATGCATGTCCCTGATTGACCTATTTTTCTGTCAGTCAAGCCCACTGAAATGTGGCCAGACGATACATTTTTTTATTTATTGTGTACCTTTTCCAGGGCAATAAAAGGTTGGGAACCACATGTTGCAAGATAGAATTTGTCGACATGTATTTACAGTTTCCTATATTAACACCTAAACCTGAATAGTATGGACAGAATTATTTTCAGTTTTGCTCAAGATTTAAAGCCAAATTATCAATATAACTGTAAATCCCCAAAAGAACTTGGTATTAATCACAAATCTGTTGTATCGTCCATTGTATTTTTTGTTTAATGTTTAATGTGAGTCCACTGTCTGTTAACCATCCAACAAAACATATGTATCTTTGCTTTTGGCACTTTCCTTTTCGTGTCTACCATCTTGTTTTCAAACTCAATTTCTGTGTCGACTTAATTGTCAAGATCACGTCGTCGCGTTTGCACATTCCTCTGTCCTCTCTTGTTTTCAGACTCACTTATTCTGTCCCTCCTGGTCATGTCCTGCCGGTCACTGCTCGGGGGGACATTCTTCTCATAATTATACGCTTTGATTATGCTTTGGCCTGACCCCGTGTAGCCCCGCGTCGGCTCGTGTAGCTCCGGCACTAATGAGGATGCCTTGTGTTCCCCTCCACAGCCTGACTCCTTGATTTATTTTTGCCTGTTTCGTACCTGCGGCTGTGTTTCTGTGCACGGCTGCAGTAAATAATGGAGTTTACTCTGGGCCTGTTACTGCTGCTTTTGGGAAAGAAATACAGCGATGGTAAGTAGCTGCATAGGTCGAACAGTGATGCAGTGTGAGTCTTTTCTCTGGTGGAAATTAGATACACATGAGGCATCAAAGTACTGTCGGATGCACTGGCTTGCAGAAAGTAAACAGGGAAAATAGATACATGCTTTTTGGAGATCAGATTCAAAGCTGAGGAAGGTCTTTTTAAACGTGGCAATGAAAAACATCCAGAATGAAGAACTTTATATCTGGTTCTGTGTTATAAACATGGCAGTGGGCTTTGAATAATGCACTACTAAAGGTGTTTTTGGGTTGTGGCATCAAACATACAGTGTATCGGCAAATTGTAGAAAAAAAAAAAATATGAGAGTGAATGACTATTGGTCAATTTGTTTGGTCAAAGTGTGGTTTTAGTATTGTCTTGTTTGCCCTGACGAAGACCATAAGGGGTTGAAACATGTTGGTATGTTCTTGTTATATTAAAGGATTTTTATTTTTTCATACATGCCTCAGTTCTTGTTTTTTTTTTTTTTTTTTTTTTTTTTTGGTATTGTCAAACACATCCAAAACTTGAAATCATTCAAATTGGATTGACTCAGCCAAATCCAAAATGGTATTTGTGGAAGAACATTAATCATAATGTTTTTTTATGTTTTTTTTTTGTACAATGCTTTTTAGGGTGGGTTAATGAGGGACACTGCAGTGGAAAAATGCAAACATAAGACAAAAGGTGTGAGGAAAGACAGGGGCTGAGCAACTATTCAAAAGATTGAGAACTCAAGATTCAGCAGAGTCGTCAATTATAATATATGATTGGGCTTTTTTTAATTGAGAGGTCCACAAGACCATCTTTTATTATTAAAAACATGTGGTTTTGGAGCTAATTTTCTGAAAAAGTAATTTCAGCATTTGTGTGTTTCGATCTCTCTTTGTTTATATATAGCCTAGAGTTTTATATAGTCTATTGTTGTTGTTTTTTTGTTATCCTGTGATGTTTGTTATCTGTGTACCTCCCAAGAGACAACAGATAGAAACTAGCCTTTTTTAATATAATGGCATATTACTGCTACAGACATTCATTACTATGCAATGTCCCAAACGCAAAAAGTAAATAAAGTTCTTTCGTTTTATGAAGACACCAAATAAAAACTGAGATGTAAGAAAAAAAGACCACACCTGTTTATCAAAACCTGATCCCGTCAGATCTCAGAAGCTAAGTAAGTCAGGGTCTGGTCAGTACTTGGATGGGAGACCGCTGGAACATCAGACACTTAACCCACTTGACCTTAGTTTGTGCATGCATGGGCGTGCACTTTCAGTGTCTTGAATGATGTAAAAACGCTATAAATACAGACCATTTACCATTAATACATTGATTCAGTCATATTTATGTTTTCAAGGTTTATTCTGAACTACTTATGCTTTATGGACCTGCAAGTTGTCTTCTTTGTTTTTGTTTTTGTCTTCTTCATCTTCTGCATCTTCTTCTTCGCCATCTTCTTCATCGTCTTCTTTGCAGTTTTCGTCTTCATCTTCTTTGTCTTCTTCATCATCATTGTTGATGTCGTCACTTTCTTTGTTTTCTTCTTCATTGTCTTCATTGTCATCGCCTTCTTCTTCCTCCTCTTCCTCTTCTTCTTCGTCTTCATTGTCTTCTTCCTCTTCGTCCTCTTTAGATCTGATTTCGTTTTGATGTAATGCTACTTTAGACCTGGCATTAGCCTAGCGATAGTTACTCTTGGTGCAGACTTGGCTAGTACTGCCCCAGTCCTTGTTTAATTCTGGTTCTGTGCTGTTTGGACATTTAGTAAAGCAATGCAACTACAAGAGAGGCTATAGCAGTGGTTACAAACATTACTAAAGCAGAATTTGTACAGTAAATATGTTATACAACCCTGAAGTTTGGCAGAATTGATCACTACCCAACACAGGGACCATGGCCTTCTTCTAGCTTGCAAGAGAATGAATTCGATTTTAATCTTTTTCCCAACTCTCCAACCAAACCTTGTCTCATTACAGCTGATAACATTAGCATCTTTCTAGATATATATTGACTACTACTCCTCTAAGCACATCTAAGACATTACTCTCTAACCTGCCTTCATCTCCTTCTCACATCTAACACAATATGCATTTCATTATCCGCCAGCGATTCTGAACCTCCCGAACGAACGCATTCATCTAAAATATGCACAAAAGCTAAATTATTTGACCTATCAAGCATTTCTACTATAACACGAGCGAAGGACAAAAGACTAATTTCCTCTGAATGAAAACACGCCATTACAGCAGTCCATCAGTGCGAATGTGTCTGCCGTTTGAACACTTTTTAATGAGAATCCAGCTAATGATACAGCCACCTGCGACTGTCGGAGCAAAGCTGTAATTTCTAACTTCTATCCGGTCACCGCTTTCATTAGTGCGTCTGAATGAACGCTGTTAGAGACGCCTTTTGTCCACGTAAAGCCAAACGTATAGTCCATCAGTCATTTTGGGCCGCACGCAATCGCACACAATTACACCGGCTTGTAATGTTTATGCTGATTACGGGGGAGAGCTAACCTTGACCAATCAAAGGAAAGCAGTGGTTTGACCTCTGGTGTGAATAAAACACACAGACTACAGTCATTATGAAGAGAGATGAGGCTGGAGGGCAGAGAGAGAGAGAAAGAGGGAAAGAAAGAAAGAGCAAAGAGAGAAAGGGAGAGAGAGAAAGTGTGTTTGGGCGTCAGAAAAAGCCCTGTAAAATCAGTGCATTATTTTTATATGTAAATTGTGTATCTTTTTGGCAAAAATACATGTAGATTAGATAAAAGCGTGATTATTAGTTTAGATGTCTTTGTGACACTAAATAAATAATAAAATGTGTAATTTTACTGAGCTGGATTACATGCCACAAATGATCTATTATTTTTATGGAAAAGCAACTCCTTAAAGTTGGGGTAGCTAACTGTCTTAGTTGTAAATAAGTAAACTTTGTGTTTTCCTCCAGCAAGCCTTTGATAAATGCAACACTTTGTGAAAAAATGAGACTCATGAGTACTGTCTGAATTGAAAAATAAAGAATTTTATTCTAATCAAGACAATGCAGCATTCTGATTGACTGAGCTTAGGTGGTACAGTTTCACTTAAAAAGAGGAAAACAAGGTTTTTTAAGTCAAAATTACAACCAAACATTAATACATATTGGTATTAACATTATGATAAAGGATTTATGAGAGAAAGTTGTCAGATTTGAAACCTAATTGTGTTTGTGAAAACCACCTAACTTTAAAGGTACACTTTGTAACTTTTTGACCAAAATTCAAACTTTAATAAAAGCATGTTTTTGTTCTCTAGATTTATTTGTTGCACTAAATAACTAATAAAATCCTGCATCTTTACTTTAAGTGGGCTTGGATGGCCACAAAAAGGGTGTTGTTTGACCTGGAGGAGAGCCTCTTCTTGTTTGTTTCCATGGAATGCAGTTCCGTTAGCTGTGTTTTTCACATAATGGCATAAAAAGTATTTATCTCATTCAGAATATCCCAGAGTACTGTTTTAGTTTTCCATTTCTACTGAATTGTGTAGTTGACTTTTCACCTCCAGAAAGTTACACACCTTTAAGCAGTATTTTCTCACATTAGGGCATACACTTTAAAACTTTATCTCAACAGAAGTTTTTGTCTGCGTTTCTTCATTCACCTGAATGTAACGTGTATGAGTCATAAAGATGCATTTCATTCAAATGTTGATTTAGCAGTGTAACTTTTGTTTTCACACAGTGATAAACTCTTGTAGTTAGCTGACACAGCGCTGGCTAGTGTTGCTTGCTACAGTTTGTGTCAATCAGCCTCGAGTCTTTTATGCTAACCTGTTGTGTATGCATCCCTCGTGTTGATAAACAAACCTTTAAAAGAGAGAATGACAGTGAAGGGGCAAAGAAAGAAAGAGCGGGAGAGAGACAAAAAAAGGTAGACTGATAGTGAAAAAGAGATAGAGACAAAGAAGACTGAGAAGATTCACACTGAAAAGAGACTTGGAGAATAGAGTGAGATGCAGAGAGCAAGATAGACTGACAGAGAAGTGAGAGCAGAGAGAGAGAGGGAGAGCAAGGAGGAAAAAAGAGAGAAAGAGGTAGAGAGACAGAGAGATGGAATAACAAATAGAATGTCAAAAGAGTGAGAGAGAGAGTGAAAAAGAGAGCCTGACAGTGAAAGAAAGAGAAACAAAGAGGGGTAAAAAGAGAGGATTCGAGAGAGAGAGAAAGAAAGAAAGCGATAGATAGACTAACAGAGAAAGTGAGAGAGGGGCAATAGAGAGAGCAAAGTGTGTGTGTGTGTGTGTGTGAGAGAGAGAAGAAACACAAAGGAAGAGATGGAAAGAGAGATTGGGTAGAGAACAAAGCAAGAGTAAACGACAAATAACAAAGAGAGAGAGATGAGAAAAAAGGGGGTGATGGAGAGACTTCACTGTGTGGAAAGAGGACAAGGGAGAGAGGAAACAGGAGGAACAAATGGGATAGAGAAGAGAGAAAAAAAGGAAGAGAAGAGATAGACTAGATAGTTTTTTTTTCTTTTTAACCTTTTCCACTTCCCCACAAGCATAACCTCATTGAGCTGGTTTTCAAAGAACTTTACAGACAATAAAAGCATAGTTGACTGTATAATATCTCTGTAAGACTATTTCACATTGTATTTATCTGATACAAAGTTTCCCCAAACGGCTGCACAAAGTGACAACAAGCAGGTACAATCTTAAACGTCTGTTTTCACTCGAGTCCACTGCACATAAACCTAGATACATGAACCTATCGAGATTTCCCTTAAGACACAAATACCAAAGCAGCACAAAAACTCTTCCACTCTTTCAGTAAGCGTTCAGCCTTATGTGTCTGCTCTGTCAAAAGAATGAAGAGAATTAACCAAAGAATGGGTCAATACCACACTATTTGGTAGATTTTTCTGTTGAATCAGTCTCTCTTTATGAAGTGAGATACTTTGCACTTTTGGCGGCGGCTACAGTAGAGTTATGGCACGTCGAGTGTTTAAGTGTTTCTAGTATAAAATGGACCCAGAGTAATGTGGAGGAGGGAGGCTCTTCTGTGCCAGTCGTTTACTACTCTGGCAGGATGCAGTGCACACTCGGGTCTGCCCACACCCTCCACCAGTCACACATTTATGAGGGATATATTATTTTTCATTATGCACACATTAAATCATCAGTTTGAAATATTAGTCGGCCACAAGCACCGTTTTCATCAGTGAGATTTTACCCCGAGGCTCAAAACGCTCGCTCAAAGTCTTGTTTTGCAGTGCACTTTTTACGGTCTTTACCACACGGACTTGGGTTCTGGACATGACTTCTGCTCCTGGTGGATGGTGGCACTCAAGCATCAGCTGCAGAACTTTACAAGATTACTCAAACATACATGAATCAATCTAAAAACTGCCATCTTTTTTCATCCATTTTATCTGATGGTTGGATGGATGGACCGCCTTTTCCCACACAAACCTCCTCCAGCTTCTCCCAATAGAATCTCATGGCCAGCATGTTCTTGGTGACTTGCAACAGTCATCTCTGAGGACTTTCAAAGATTGTTAATTTGGCAAACATCAATGGTAGAAAAATACAAAACAAAAAAAACAATAAACTTCAGAAACAGTGCTTGATCAAGCATGCTACAGCAGAATATTAATAAACAGACAAATGACAAGTAGGGTCTCCAGCCTTTTTCAATAGAAGAGCTACTTTTGCAAAAAAGAAGTTAAATGGGGCACAGTTAGATGTCTATATGACACATTAGCGATTGTCAGTTTAGAACGGAACACAATTAGGCATCTAAAGACACATTTGCAAGAAGCATGTAATGAAGTAAAATTTGTGTAATAAAGTGTGATGAGCATGATACAAAAATTTGCGGAGCTACTTGGCAATGTTGGCGAGCTACTGATAGCTCCCGAGCTACAGGTTGGAGATCCCTGGTCCAGAGCATCCGATGTCCTTATACCTTCTTTCTCGGCAAAGAAACACTCAAAAAAGACCTCGAGGAGAACCACAGTGAATAAGAGATCCACTCCATGGGCGGACCCGGATTGCAGATATAGACTATAAGTAGAGCCAGAGTCCATTAACAGATGGAAACAACTCGTCTAGCAGGACCAGGACAGGCTAATCCTGGAGAGAGAGTAGGGCGGCTGTGCAGGAGGAGAGAGGGGTCCTGGTCCATAATATTAGGGAGCATCAATTTGCGATCTTGTTCTTTTGTCATTGCCCTAAATCCAGAGCTTTACCTTTCGACTCAGCTCCTTCTTCACCACAACGATCTAACACTGCACTGATCCGCCTGTCACTGTCATGCTCCAGTTGAAAATCGTGTAAACAGAACTGTGTCAAGATTACCCCAGTTTTATTTGGACCAATCATCGCAGAAAAGTCCACAATGGGGACAGGTGTTAGGCTGATGCACCAACTGATTAAATTTCACTTTGCACTACTGGAGTTTCATGGTAGTTGGGAACTTTTTGCTCAAACCAATCTGTGCTTTTTATCATGACCGGTCTTGATTTATCTAACTGTTGTTGTTGTTATGTTATATTCTTATCAGAGTGTTCATACTCCATACTTGTGTTTCTACCACGTGGTGCATACTGATTATTGAGTAAAGTTATGATTGTGATCTAATGATTTTTGTTTTTGTTTTTGCACAGTTCTAATTGTAGTGTCCAATCTTGGTTGCACTTTCCATCTCATCTTCAGTTACCGATGTTGCCTCTTACTAATGCTCCGTTCTGATTGTAGGTCACATGGTTTACACATAAGAAGCCCTGTTTGCGTCGTGAACCAAATTATGCATCAAGTTGGCCTAGTTTTCTTTAAGTTAATATTAATGCTTCCTTGTTCGGTCTCAAAGGAGAACTCCGATTTACATTTTGCACTGCGTTCAGATTACCTTAGATCACCTTTTGTTTGTAGGCAATGCAAGTCATTTCATTCATTAAAACCAGGGTAATCAGCTGCTATGTATGTGCTGTTGTACAGTCTTGGCATGTATTATACTGAAATAAAGACATGCACAAGCCCAAAACAAAAGGAGGTGCAAAGGATTTGTGAAAGTAAGTTTACTTATCTACAGTGTTTCTAGGATGTGCAATTAATTATGTCTAAATTGACAATGATCTGTTTGGGATTTGGGGAATTTTTATTCAAGTGTGCACAGAAATTGTCGGTCAGTAAAATCATGTAGTTTAACTCTAAAAAGTTGTTGTCTAATCTCAGTTAAAGGAACTGTATGTGAGGTGCACAACTCGTGTTTTGAAAAATATTTTACAATCACAGATAAACTTTGGTTGCCAGATTGTGAAAAAACCTGTATATTTAAGATTAGAAGCTACCGACCAAACAGAAACCAGCTTTGGTATGAATCAATAACACAACAGCCACTTTCTCAGACTCCTGACTCTTTGTCCCAAGAATAACAACAAAGTGCGAAGAGTTTAATGAGCTCCTGGTCCAGTTCCAACTCAAACATGAACCTGACTCATGGTTCAAAGAAACCAAACACAGCAAAGATTAAAACAAAAATTATACAAAGTACGAAAAAATCTGTGATCCAGAATTATAACCCCATTGTCACAGCAACGGAAGATTGAGAAGATGGATGTTTGGGGAAAGTTTGGACAGAGCGCTGCAAAGTTTGGATGGAGGGATTTTATCACCGTAAATGGATTAAAAGAGAGAGATAACAACTGTTTCATAAGAAATCTGATCATGTGGATGTGATTCTGATGAGGAGCCACATTCACACTTATAACTTGTCATAAATCAAGGCGTATCTGTTGCCATTTCCAGAATAAAGTGTGTAAAAACAGGAAATTTACTGATTATCCCCATGCAAACCCTGGAAAACTTTTTTCTCAGCGTGCCAAAATTAAAGTTGGGGAAGCTAGCTTTTTTAGTTGTAAAATAGTACACTTTGTGCTTTCCACTAAAAAGTAAATGATGCATACAGCACTTAGTGGAAAAAATGAGACCACTGTGTACTGTCTGCACTGAATAAGAAAGAATTTTAGTTGTCATCAGCAGCCGAATGCAGCGCTATGATTGGCCGAGCTTGGGGTGGTCACTCCAGTTTCACTTTATTGTTTGCTAAAAGACATTTATAAGCTATAACTGCATCCAAAATGAATACCTGACAATATTAACCATTTGTCGGAGGATTTATGAGAGGAAGTTGACAGAATTAAAACCTAAATTGTGTTTGCAGTGTGAAAATCAGCTACCCCACCTTTAATATTAATTTACCAGTCTTTTCATCTTAAAATCTAATCAAACAGACATTCTAAACAAATCTCCACATTAAACCCCTTGGAGCACTTTGGGCACCACTACTGTAAAAATACTCGGACGTCCTGGGGTGATTTAAAGTTTACATCTTTAAACATTATCCTGTGAGAGTAGAAGACACTGAAGATAAATAAGATTAAAGAGAAACTGTCAAAATTGCAAATGGAATCACTAATGCTGCCCTATTTGACTATTTTACATTTTATCTGTGAGAAATCTGAAAATAGCTCTTGTTGACGTGCTCCTTGGGTTGAATCGGTTGTTTTGGCGCTGCAGTCCTTGTGCTCTGGGATTTCCTTGCAAATTGTATATTCCTGTCGCTCTTTGGATTTATGTTTGTGTTTTTTTTTTTTTTTCTATTTTGTTAATGTCATGTTGGTGGTGCAGACAGTGTGCTGTATGAAGGATGTGTGCATGTGCTTTCCATAATGTGCAGCTTATTAAAGGTGACTATCTTTTTGATTGTTAGAGAAAGTGCGGTCAGGATGGGGGTGGATAAACGGCTGGAGGTTTGTTATTACAGGTGGTCTTATAAGAGTTCGTTCAGCGCCAGATACAGACTAAGGACGTCTTTTGTTTTAATCATGGTGTTTGTTATGGTGCACTGGGTCAGCTACACGTTTGTAGAAATAGACTTTTTTAGTATTGTTTTGTCTATTATTTCGTAGCATTTTTTGTAAGCAAGCAATAGCATGGTAACACTTAAAGTACCGCCGCTAGTTAATAGGTAACTACGGACTTACTGTACTATGGTATTTGTTTGTACAGTGGTAGTACTGGTACTACAGTGTACTTTATGTATAAGTCACAATACTGGTAACTAAAGTGACAGTTACCAGTATTTATATAACTACAGTGTATTACTAGTACTTAATTGACAGTTACTAAATGCCCACTATTAATAGGTAACTACGGGGGTACTTACTGTACTTTGGTTAGTACCAGTGTACTTACTTTAACTACTGTATGTAGTGTATTACAGTCAAATACTGTCATAAAGTGACAGACACGGTAGTAAGTATTAGTGAAGATACTTTGGGATTATATGTGGCACATTTGACTAATTAGTGGACTTATAGGGGTCTATATACTTAATTGTGACTTGGTGGTCTATTGTGATCTACACACAAGGTAAAGACTGTTATTGAAACAAGTTTTACTCAAATATTGTTTATAATACAGATTATATAAAATCAAACACTGGCATCTAATACAAAGGACACCTCTTTATTATCTCACAGCACAATAGATACGAAACACATTAACAATTTACAAAATGTTTATCAATAACCCGAAAATATTTGCATACTACAGCTGGTTAGCTTTAAACATATTACTAGTAAATAATTATTGAGCACTAGCTAAATTACAGTAAAAGTTGGAAGTAGTTCCAAAAAAAAAAAAAACACTGACAGCTGGTCTTCTTGTACAGTTTAATACAGTGATACTTCACTGGTAGTTACTGCATTAATTAACTGTTATAACACTGACAGCGGGTCGTATTTTAAAGTGGACAAGGTGGTACTTCACTGTCAGTACTATAGTAATTGATAGCTAACTAACACTGACAGCGGGTCGTATTTAAAGTGACAAGGTGGTACTTCACTTAGTACTATAATTGATAGCTAATACACTGACAGCGGGTCGTATTTAAAGTGGACAAGGTGGTACTTCACTGCAGTTACTACAGTAATTGATAGCTAACTAACACTGACAGCGGGTCATACTTTAAAGTGGACAAGGTGGTACTTCACTGTAACTGTCACTTTAGTTACCAGTACTTGTGACTCTAAGTACCACTACAAGTACCACTGTAGTTACCAGTAACTACCACTGGTACTAACACCAGAAGTACCAGTAAGTACCCCCGTAGTTACCTATTAACTAGCGGGCGGTACTTTAAAGTGTTACCAGTTCATTTTGTGGTTCATGCTAGCTCACTGAAAGTAAAAACATAGATTATTATCATTATTTATTTAGGGAACATTTGTCAAACACAAGGCCGTGGGCCGGATGTGGCCCTCCATACCATTTTATGCAGCCCTCAAGGTCTTTTTTAGATTTAGGTCTGTCTTATATTAGCAGTAGAAGTAATGTTGGTATCTTATCTTAATAAGTTTATTTGTTTGAAACTTAAAGATCTGCAAGTGTAGTACTTGTAGCTCTAACACAGAGGCTATTATTGGTAGTAGGTCCAATAGTAGTAAGTTACAATCGACCCTTTGATGAAAACCTTAATGCCTTGGTGAAAATGAGTTTGACATCCCTGTTTTAGAGAGACTAAAACATCTTTCAAGTTGATTTTTGGTTAAAAAAAAAAAAAAAAATGCACATTGAATTGTTTTGCATTAACCAAGTCATAAAAATTATTCTTGAGTTGAGCAAATGTTAGCAACCTTAATGTTTGGGGTTCTTGCCCCTATCAATAACATGTAGGTTAGGGAGCGCTTGGTGGTCGGAGGTTGAGGCGCCTGGTGTTTAGGCGAATCGCTTCTGCAGAGCTGCTACAGGGCTGCTACTGTCTCTGAGTGAGGAGGGGTTACTGTGTGAAGCACTTTGGAAGACATCTGTCCCTGTAAATGTGCTATAAAAACAAACCATCATCATTATCATCTTAGCAAACTCATCTTATCGCAAGAGGGTCTTGATTCCTGGTCAATGTTTACCTTTGAATTTTTATTTTTTTTTTTGTCTGAAAAAATGTAATCAAATAGAGCTAATCCAGTTAATTCTGAGTCTCTCAATTTTTGATCACGATGAATAGAAGCACTTTTCTCAAATTTCAGAAGCCAGTGCGAGTTGAGCCATGTCGATTTACGAACAAATGCTAACAGCATAAACAATAACAGGAAGAAAATGCTCTTATACAGTGAACATTACAATTATTAACTTGCCATGAATCTATTTATTGTACCAACAATTAGACTAAACAAATAAACTACATCATGAAGTTATTACAAATGTCTATTTCAGTTTTATTGTTTGATGAACTTGACCGATCAAACTGAAAGTGCAAAATGAAAAAATACTTCATTTATTTTGATTAATAAACTAAATAAATGAAGATGAGTCTGTTATTGTACATTCAGAGAAAAGACCACATTCCATCTACGCCACCGTCTCATGACCTGTGCTAATACCTCCTCATGTATAATATATAAGAACTATGGACATAAGGTTTTTAGCCCCATGTTTTGTGTTGACATCATCACTGCGTTACTGTTCAATCCAAAACCTGACAGCAAGAGCTCACACTTGCGTCTCAACATTACCATAGAGATACGTCTCACCATGGATTACTGTATTTCCTCTGCTTTTGTATTTGAGGCTGTCCCAGTTCAGACTTAGCATACGGACTCATGCTGTAAATGTTGCAGAAAGCCTCAGTGGCAGCACATTTGGTACAATCCGCTAATCAATTTAAAGTTGTGATCCATCAGAAACGACCTTTCCAAGTTTCCAGCCTCCGTCCATATTAAATTTTACAGATTGTTCCTGACAAGCCGCCAACAGCAGTGACTTGTTCATCACTTTTCATATTTACGACGACACAGAGAGTAAACAGAGCGGCCGATCTGTCCGACTCACACGTCCAAAAGATCATCAGGACAAGTTTTCGGTCCCGTCTGTGGCTCACTCGGATGTACTTATGAAATCTGTTAACCTTTGCTTTTAGACTTGATTTACAAGACGTGTTACACTAAGAATGTGTCAAGATTGTGCTTTTCATTCAGTAACATGAGAAAGCTGAGTATTCACAGTGATAAAAGGCACTTATGGCTGTGCAAAGCTTAAGAGTACATTGTATTCTGATGTGCCCGCGGGAACACTAATGTGCCTTGAGATGTCGCTTGGTGTGACTTGAACATCTAAAAAATGTGATCTGGGAAGATTTAAGAGTGAGAAATATGTGTGAATTGCTTGTTTACAGCTTGAGATGGTAAAATGAGATGCAGCGTCTTTAAAGTAGAAGGAATTAAGTTTGAGTCGTGTCAGAGAATTTTCAATCAGAAAGGTTGAAAAACACTCATCAAAGCTTTCTTCTTGTGGTAAAAGAATTGATTCTTTGCTTGCATAAAATTTAGTTTGAAATTGAAATTTAGTGACAGTAATATCTACAACTATTCATTCATTTTCTTAAACTTATTCTCGTTAGGGGTCTAGAGTGACTAAAGCCTATCCCAGTCATAGGCACCGATCACATGGGTGCTGCGGGGCTCCGGTGCCGTGAGAGCTGCGCTGACAGGCAGGACAGACCCGGGGCTCTGCGGGGCTTTACATACTGAATGGATTCTGTTAACTGAGAAAAGAACGCGCCAGCGCGAGCCAGACGTCTGCTAGTTGCAGGTAGAAAAGAAACAAAATGAACGCGCAAAAGAGACACTTGCAAATGACATGCGTGCACAATACAGTATGTGCGTGTACGTGGCGCGCGTGCGTATTATTTTGGGCACCTGGGCTAAAAAATATAAATCTGCGCCTATGATCCCAGTGACTTTGAGCTTTAGGCAGGGAACACCCTGGACATTGGTCAACTCCTTCTCTTTTTCATTCATTCTCTACGAGAAATTTACAGTGATGCCTAAAACATACAGTTTACCTAAACATGCATGTTTTTGGAGGTGGGAGGAATAAGGAATACCTGGAGAAAACCCACAGTGACACAGGGAGAACATGCAAACTCCACCCAGAGATTGTGAGATGTTTATATGGTCCGACTCAGGAGTTGAACCCACAACCTCCTTATTGGGAAGCAAGCGTTCTAACCACTCTGAACTAAAACTATGATCTAGCATTAATATCTACCTGCTGTTGTTTTTTTCTCTTAAGAAAATAGTCTAATTATACTAAAGTATAGTGACTGTTAAAGTCAAATGCATTTTCTAACTTTGTTCATACCCTGCACTTATTCCACAGTGTGTCATCTCTGACTGCATCATGTTTCAATAAACGATCAAAATAAGTAGTAAAATAAAACACTGTAATTTTTAAGTCTGATCTAATTGGCTCTGTGCACGGAACATCACTTGCCTTGTTTATGTTCAAAATAGCTAACTTCTGTACTTATGGGCTTTTCCTGTTCAGTTTATTTCTATAGGGTTTTCACTACACCAGCTTTAATCTGTTGTTCTTGTTAGCATTGTGGCTACCTGTTGTCTCGCTTCTAAAATCTGTGGAAAAAGCTTAAAACACATAATGGGGAACACTTCGAAGGCTCAGAATACATTAGATAAGTGAGCAACACATGTGAACTGAAATAGAAAGTTTAAAGGAGACCTGTATTGTGTAAAATCTGTTTTTCTAGTTTTATACCTTGTTTTAACTGCCTTCTCTCATCATTAGTTTACTCGTAGATTTATCAAGAATGATTCCTGCATGTTTGAGTAATCTTGTATTGTCCTACAGCTGATGACTGATTTCTGTTTGTTTAGATTTTTAAGGCAGCAAAGACCAGGCATAGCACCTTTAAAGTCTACGTATTCTTGACTGATAAATCATCTGTGTGTTTCTATTTGAGCTCATCCAAACACTTTTGTTCAATCCGACAGGCAGAAATGCAAAACAGGCCGTGTTTTCTGTCCACACTGTGCAGTTTTAGAGAGAAAGTAAAGAAGAAAACGCCGGAGACTACTTAGAGCGCATCAGGCTCCAGGGAAATCTATCCAGGCAATATCCAAAGCCCTGCACCACAGCGCCCTGCCACCTTCGCCCCACACAATTACAATACTATCTGACAAGGATATTGAGCTCGGATCCCTGGGCATTTCTTTAGGGGATGCATCTACCCTCAGCTCCCCGTTTGATCAAAAAAAGTGCCGAAAATGGTATTACCGCAGACTTATTGAAAAGAGAGGTCGTGCATTCAGGCAAACAGGCTCAGACGCTGTTTGACTTTTAGAGAGACGGGAAGAATGAGGAACAAGGTGAACCCGGGAACTTTTCTGAGCGGAAATACTGACCTGGGATCTGTTTGTTTCTCTCTTGTAAAATGTTTTGAAGTTGTTGTGATGGGTTACAGACTCGTGTCACTGGGAGCAAAGAGACCACACTGAAATATGAATCAGCAACACATGGGTAACAAGACTCTGGCATTCTTTTAGTGTTAGCAGCCTAGCCTCTCTTTTCTCTGTTAACTCTTAGTACTTGCTGTAGCGCTAATAAATTTATGCCCAGGTTTTTAGTGCAGGTAGACAAACTTTTTCTCTTGTTTTCCATACAGTTCAAAAAGTGCGCCCCATAATCCTATTGCCAATAAATGCACAGCGCTGCGCATACACACAGGGAGACAAATAGCGGAGGAGGAGGGACATGCATCAGATTAACTAATGAGAGCAGCTTCTGGAGCTGAGCATTGACCAATCACAGCGCTTCAGCTCATGTGCTGCTGCTGCTGCTGCTGCTGCTGTGTCTGATGGAAAAGAGACAGAGCCGAGGTGAATTGAATCGGAAGTGCTGAAAAATGTATGTGTGAAAGACTTGTGATGTTCAAGAGTTCTAAACCACGAGTCCGAGTCGCGTCCAAGTCTCTATAAGGCCATGAGTCCAAGTCTCGTCCAAGTCTTTAAGGCCATGAGTCCAAGTCTCTAAGGCCATGAGTCCAAGTCTCGTCCAAGTCTCTAAGGCCACGAGTCCAAGTTTCGTCCAAGTCTCTAAGGCCATGAGTCCAAGTCTCGTCCAAGTCTCTAAGGCCATGAGTCCGAGTCTCTAAGGCCATAAGTCCAAGTCTCTAAGGCCACGAGTCCAAGTTTTTTTCCCTACGGGGACAATAAAGTGTACCTTACCTTACCTTACCTTACCTTACCTTAAGTCTCTAAGGCCATGAGTCCAAGTCTCTAAGGCCATGAGTCCGAGTCTCTAGGGCCACAATTCTCAGTCAAGTCTGAGTCTCTAAGGCCACAAGTCCAAGTCAAGTTCGAATGTAAAACACTGACTTAAGTCAGACTCGAGCTTGTGGGAAACAGTAGTGTGGTCCAGAGAGTGGTCTTGTTCACAAAACTCAGTTAGCTTATCAACATCATTTTTATTATTCTTAGCTAAGTACAATTTCCTGCTACACGTATACACACCAACATAACACTAGCTAAAGAAAAATACCTGAGGAGCCAGTTTACATTGTATCACTTTTTTCAACAGAGTGGAAAATGGAAAGTGTGAGTATTATTTTCCTGACAGAGCTGTAGTCTTTCACAGAGCGCAGTCACAGAAGAAGAGATCATCAAATAGCTCATGAAACACCAGGAGAAAAGCAGTTGGACTCGACTGTCAGCAAAACCTCAAAAATATAAGAAAAACGGCCCTTAAAGATCAGATTGACTTATCCTGCGTAGAGCTTGCATTCAACAATCAAACCCAGGAGTATACGTTTTTAAATTCTGTTGTGATTTTATCTGATTCTCGTCTCACTCGTTCAGTCTATGAGTTTAGTAAAATCCATCTTAAATTATGAATGCGGACTGCTTCTCCTGCCGATTCATAATGTGGACATAAAAGCGAGCACGTTGCGTTTTTCTTATGTGTATTGTAGCTATAGCCTGAGGTCAAATCCTAATGAATTTAAAATCTTGGCTTCCTACATGCTTGGCAAAGTGTATTAATATTTAAATATGATTCTGTGTAGCCATGTTCCATACTGTAGATCATCAATAATTTAGAGTGTGGACGCTGTGGGGAGAGCTTAATTTGAATACACAATGTCTAACACCCCCAAACCATTTGCTGTCGAAAAATTATTTTTTATTTTGGCAAACAAGGTGATTAGAAGAGGAGGCAAAGTAACTTCTCAAATGTATTGTTGGTTTGTTTGTGTGTCTAGAAGTCTGTTGAAAAATTTAAGGTTTAGACAGGACTTACATTTCCTGACACATGCAAACTTATTCCCTCCAAAGATAAACTGACTATACAAATTACAAAGACAAATTGTTCAAAAGCCATACGGCAGATTTTGATGTCCTATTATTCCAGTTGACAATAGGATTAGTCATACAGCATCAAAAATGCAATAAAGAACTTGACAAGGAAAGGTTAAAAATGTGTAATTTTTCAGTTGCATTACTGATTCTGATTCTTTAATAATTATCGGCTGTTACCCGAAGGGCTGAAATAACTTTTCTTTCTTATGAAAACATGAGAAATGTGGTCAGATAGTGGTATGTTATTTATTGTCAGAACTTGACTGCTGACTACAAACATTCATTAATTTTCTGCCGCTTACTTGTGAATAGAGCCTATCCCAGTGACTTGGGGCCTTAGGCGGGGGAACATCTTGGACAGTTGCCAACTCGTTGCAAGATTAAAGACTTTACTGTACAGCAAGTTTACAGTGATGTCCAATTAACCTAAACATGCATGTTTTTGGAGGTGGGAGTAACCCAAAGCACCCGGAGAAAACCCACGGTGACGCAAGGAGAACGTGCAAACTCCACCCAGAGAGATCATGAGATGATGATCTGGTCCGACCCGGGAGTCAAACCCACGATTATTCTAAGGTTTTAATGAACAAGTGTAGTTTATATGGATTTTGACTCTTCTTTGCAATGCAGTGGTTGCTATTGTAGAGAAGAGTTGAGGATTGCTTTATATCAGGGGTCCCCAACCACCGGTCCGGGGCCCAAAACCGGTCCGCGAGCCATCTGCTACCGGGCCCCAGAGGATCTTTTAAGATGTATTTTATTTTTTATTTGATAGTTTATCACTACTTCCTTGTTTTTTACTATGAAAATATTGTGCCATTTAATCAAATAAACTGCAAATTAAAGGGTTAGGCTAAAAATATGGACAATAATCAGTTGTATGCATTTTGTGTTGTTGTTATTGGCACTACCAAACCTCAACCGGTCCCCGGAAAAGAAAATTGTGACTGTACCGGTCCTCGCACGAAAAAAGGTTGGGGACCACTGCTTTATATATCATATTTTCTGGACAAAAGACAAGTATAATTCTCATCAAAATTTTTCAGATTTACTAAAGATCAAAATCTTTAGTACAATTTGAAAAATGTAGGCTAATCTCTCACACGCACTTTAATCGTTTCCTAAAATCTGTGTAAATTTAAAATAAAATCAATCATATAAATATTTGGGTGTATGGCTGGATAATTTACTCAACTTTACCATTCACCCCAATACAAAACTATTTAATGTTTAAAGGAACCGTATGTAAAATGTTTATGTCAGATTTCATAAACATGAATTATATGTGTCCAGAGATACAAGGTCAACAAGTCCAAATATGCTATTATTTTTACTAAAAGTCAATGTTATTCTGAGTTTTTCTTAATTAAAAAAGCAATGGACATGAGGGCCCTTAGTTGATGTTTACATTTATTATCCAATCAGAAAGCAGAATAAGCCTCACATGACTCTCTAACTTGGGTTGCCAGTTTGGTTTCTTAGAACCTGAAGTTCATTTTGAATCATGAGTCAGGAACATGTTTGAGTTTGAACTGATGTTGCACCAGGACACAGACACAACTGTCTGCAGTTGTTTCCACACAGTTCTCATTAGGCTCCTCTCACATTGTGTTAAAAAGCAATATTTGGACAAACCATGACAAAGAGTCAGGTGTCTGGGAAAGTAACTTTCTGGCTATTACCCATGATTCATAGCAAATCTTGTTGCAGATTGGTCAGTAGCTCTCCAATGTATGGGCCATTTCACGCTCTGGCAACCCAAGTTAATTTGTGATTGTAGTATCTTTGTAAAACCACTAGTTATGCATCGTACTTACGGTTCCTTTAATCAAGCATTAGATATCTGTAATGAAATGAATAATCTTTCACTCATTCTGCAAGAAACAATTTTGTAAAAATTATGATGGTAAAAATTACTTTGCTCTTGTGCTTTTGCCTCTGACCCTGGCCGTCGTTGTAAATTAAAATAGTTTTTCAATCAACTAACATGGATAAATAAATGTTAAATAAATAGATCATTATAAAAAGCCGCGTTCCTGAGATACTTTCTTACCTGGACCAAGCCTTTGTCCAACAGTCACGTACCACTTTTGCTCCTCTACATTATCTTCACTAAGCATGCCCCCCTCTCTCTCTCCGGCCCTGCGTCTGTCCTCTCTCACCTCAGGTCCTGGTTCAGATCTGGGTCGGTCCCGTGTGACCGGGGCGACTCACCACGGAGTCAAGAGTCAAGTGTTTAAGCAGCGTCCTGTTAACCTCCATTAGCCCCTCTGTCTGTCCCACTCCACTGACTGGATTAACACAATACTGATGTCCTCTTATGTCCGCTTGTGTTTAAAGAGCTGGTGTTTGAGGAGCCATGTTTGAACTGGACATGTCTCAAAGCATACACAATGAACAGGATTATGTTACTGAGAGATTGTACTGCTGCTGTACTTTACTTATGAGCTGAACTGAAATGAATTGAATAGGAAACACTCATGTATATAAAGGCTATTTGGACGCCTTGTTTTGGGAGCGAGGTTATACAGCAGCAGTTTTCCCACAGAGGTTCTGGTTTGTATAAATTGATGTCAAAACTGTCAGTTTTTGTCTAAAAAGACTTACTAAATGTCTTCACAATGTAAACTGTCCGTCAACATCAAAACACAAAAATAATTTCAGAAAGTGGCCAAAAAACTGAAGGTTACATTTTTAGTTTTCCCAGATACATTGATTTTTACATTGTCTTTTATATTCTCTCTGTCCTGTTTGTCCATTCCTTTATCTTTCCCTCCTCTCTTTTCTCTCTCTCTCTCTTTGTTTCACTCATTCTCTGTTCTCTCTTCCTCTCCTCTCTTTTCTCTTTATCTTTCAGTCTCTCTTTTGCTGCACCCTCTCTCTCTGACTCTGTCTCATTCACCATTATCCACCTATTTTTCTCTCTTCTCCTTTCTCTCTATCTCATCTATTTCAATACCTCTCTCTTTCTCTGTTTTCTATTTATCTCCTGTATCCCTCTTTCTATTCTATATTTCTCTTTTCTCACTTTCTCTCTTCTGTCACTCTGTCTCTTCCCCTCCTTTCCTCCCTCTCACTGTCTCTATCTCTCCTCTTTACCCCTCTCTTTGTCTCCCTTTTTTCTACTCTCTCTCTTTTCTCATCCTCTTTCTCACTCTTTCTCCCTTTCCTCCCATCCTCTCTCTTTGTCATTATAACTCCTCTCTCTATAACTTTCTCCCTTTCCTTGTATTTCTTGCTTCTCTCTTTCTCACTTCTCCTTCGCACCCTCACTCTTCTTTCTCAATCTCTCTGTACCTCCTTTGTTTCTCTATCACTTTTTTTCATTTTTCCTCACACACACACACACACACACACCCACTTCCACCCCCCTCTGTCTTTCTCTCTCTTCTCTCTCTCACTTTTCTGATTTCCCCTCCTTCGGTAAGGTAAGGTAAGGTAAGGTACACTTTATTGTCCCCGTAGGGAAATTTGTCCTCTGCATTTGACCCATCCTTCAATACCTCTGGAGCATCTCCTCAGGAGCAGTGATCGCCGCAGTGCAGCGCTCAGAGACCCATCTCCAGATGTTGTTGGTAGGCTTGGTCAGGACTACCGTAGTTGGAGGATATTACCCTAACATGCATGTTATTGGTTGGTGGGGGAAACTGGAGTGCCCGGAGGAAACCCACCCAGACACGGGGAGGAATATGCAAACTCCACACAGAAAGGCCCGGCCCCTGCGAGAATCGAACCCGCGACTTTCTTGCTGTGAGGCAAGAGCGCTAACCGCTCAGCCACCGCTTCTTTATCCCTCTTTCTTTCTCTTTTTACCCTCCTTCACTCTCCCTCTCTCCCTACTCCCCGTCTCTTTCCTAAATAACTCTTCTTCTCTCTCATCCTTTTTCTGTCTCTTATCCTCTTTCTTTCTCTTTTTAACCTCCTTCACAGTCTCCCTTCTTCTTGTTCTCTCTCTTCTTTTCCTCTCCTTGCTTCCTCTTTCTTTCTCTCTTCTCCCCTTTACTCTTTTCTCTCTCTCACTGTTCTCCCTGTTTCTTTCCCTCTCTCCCTCTTTCTCTCTCTCTCACTCTTGTCACTGTCTTCTTCCCTTCCTTCTTCTCTCTCCTCTTTCCCCCTCTCTCTCTCTTTCTTTCTCCCTTCTTTCTTTCACTCTTCTCTCTCCTCTTTTCCTTCTTGCTTCATCTTTCTTTCTTTCTTTCTCTCCTCTGCTCTTTCCATCTCCCCTGCTCTCCCCCTTCTCTCTCTCTCTCCCTTTTTCTCTCTCTTACACTCTCACTTACTCTTCTTTTCTCTCTTCTTTTCCCCTCTCCCTCTTTCCCCTCCCTTTTATACCTCCCTCCTTCTCTCTTTTCTTGCTCTCCTCTCTCACTCTTCTCTTTCCTCTTTCCTTCTCTCTCTATCTTTCTCTCTTCCTTCTCTTTTTCACCCTTCTCTCTTCTCTTTTCCTTCTTGCTTCCTCTTTCTTTCTCTCTTCTCTCATCTGATCTTTCCCTCTCCCCCTGCTCTCCTCCTTCTCTCTTTCTCTCCCTTCACTCTCTCACTCTCTTCTTTTCACCTTCTTCTCTCTCCCTCTTTCTTTCTCTTTTTACCCTCCTTTACTCTTGCTCTCTGCTCTCTCTCTCTCCCTTCCTTCTGCTCTCTTTCTCTCTCCTTCCCTTTACCTTTTCACTCTTCTCTCTCCTCTTTTCCCCTTTCCCTCTTTCTCCCTCCCTTTTATATCTCCCTCCCCTCTCTCACTCTTCTCTCTCATCTTCCTCCTTCTCTCTCTCTCTCTCTCTCTCTCTCTCCATCTGTATCGATCTAAAATAAGCCTGAGCGATATGAGATTGGGGTCCTGGTGTTGCTGCGTGTCGTTCCATCACTGCGGTGTTTGGGGAGGAGAGAGAAAGTGCACTCATTTATGTTTGTGGCCTGTCCCAGACCTGCTCCTGTCCAAAGGTCTAGTTCTATTTCTATGGCGACGGAGACAGGCCCACGGACACTGCTGCTGTGGGCGCTGAGCTTCTGTGTTTCAAATAGAGAGAGAGAGAGAGAGAAAGAAAGAGAAAGAGATAGAGAGACAGAGAGAGATGGAAAGAGAGGAGGGAAAGAGAGGAGAGAGAGAATGAGAGAGATGGAAAGTGAGAGGGGGGTTAGAAGAGAGAGAGAAGAGAGCAAGAAAGAGAGACAGACAGGCAGGTGAGAGAGAGAAGAGAAAGATAAAGAGAGTTAAAAGAGAGAGAGAGAAAAGCGAGAGAGAGAATTAGATGAGAGAAGAGAGAGAGTTAGAGGAGAGAGAGACCGACATAGAGACAGAAGGGAGAGACAGACAGAGAGAAGAGAGATACAGAAGAGGGAGAGACAGAAGAGACAGAGAGAGATGGAGAGTTGGAAGAGAGAGAAGAAAGTGAGAGAGAGAATTAGATG
Source organism: Mugilogobius chulae (assembly GCA_038363315.1). Lineage (NCBI taxonomy): Eukaryota > Metazoa > Chordata > Actinopteri > Gobiiformes > Gobiidae > Mugilogobius > Mugilogobius chulae. The sequence goes on from CM076408.1 coordinate 41,106,189, forward strand.
AGAGAAGAGAGAGAGTTAGAAGAGAGAGAGGAGAGAGTGAGAGATAGAATTAGAAAAGAGAAGAGAGAGAGAGAAGAGGGAGATCGAAGAGAGAGATGGAGAAACAGAGTGAAGAGAGATACAGAGAGAGACGGAGAGAGAGAGATGGAAAGTTAGAAGAGAGAGAAGAGAGTGAGAGAGAGAATTAGATGAGAGAAGAGAGAGAGATGGAGAGATAGAAGAGAGAGACAGAGAGATACAGAAGAGAGTTAGAAGAGAGAGATGGAGAGAGACAGAAGAAAGAGTTTGAAGAAAGAGACAGAAGAGAGAGAGTTAGAAGAGAGACAGAGAGACGGAAAGTTAGAAGAGAGAGAGAGAAGACGGTGAGAGATAGAATTAGATGAGAGAAGAGAGAGAGAAGAGAGAGGCAGAAGAGAGACATAAGAGAGAGATGGAGAGAAGAGAGAGAGAAGTTGATGCTAGAAGAGAGAGAGACAGAAATAGAGACAGAAAAGAAAGAGTTAGAATTTGATGAGGAAGAGAGAAGAGAGTTAGAAGAGAGAGACAGAGAGAGAAGAGGACACAGGCTAACATGTTAGCTACCTTAACAGGGCTAAACAGGAAGTGTGCTGCCAAGAACAAGGGCGAGGCAAAATAAGGTGAATAGACATTTATAGATAGACATATGAATGGGAAACACAGTGAACAGGAGAAAGTCTGTTCTCACTATTGACTCTGATACATTTTTGACACTCACTGCTAACATCTTATGCCTCTACATTCATAACATTTTGGTATTACATCATATTTTGCTTTCTTAACCTCTCTTATTGCATGATCCTTCCACGCTTCATGTCTAGGTGGGGTCCTGCGTCTGTTTCCATGGTGATTAATCATAGTGGCATCTCATTTTTATCCGCCCGTTCCCTCCTGAGCTCCGCTGTCGTCCTGTCGCGAGTTCCTCCTCAGGGATTGTGTGTTCTGGTGCTGAGAGCCAGAGCACTTAGCTGCCCAAACACAGCTAAATGTTTACAGCCCTGACGCAGACACAAGTGGAGTAGAGCCCAGGGGAGCCGGGACTGACCTGTTTTAGAGGATTTATGAGGAAATGGCATTAGCAAAACTGTTAAGGCTACTCACATGAGCCTGATGACATGACACTGAGGTTAGGAGCTTAGAAAGAAAAGTGTTGTGTGATGTTTTAGTTGTGCTATAAGGATCTCAGCCGAGTTGTATCAATCTTTTTGGTGGAAAACCAAAGATAAGGGTTTTTATTTTATTGTCTGTTGTGTTTACCCACATTATAATTTTATTTACTTTTAAGGGACAATTTACAAGTTTGCACAATTAGTTTTCGTGATCATTTGTAGTTTTGCAGACCACACTAAACAATGTGGTGATGTAGGTCATGATATGCCAGCAAGGGCGTAGCACCAAATTCTGGGCCCCAGGTACAAACTTTAGTGATGACCCCCAAATACATGATCTTGTGTTTAAATGATTTAGTTTTACTTTTTACTTAAATATGTTATAAAAAGCCAAAACTTAAAATAACCACAAATTTTGGTTGAAGCCACGTAGCGACTGTTTCTTTGGGTTAGCAGGTAAGTTTAGGCTTCATGTTACTATAATGGGTAAGTTCAGGTCTGGGGCTTGGGGTAAATTAAGATTTACCCTTTAAACCCAAAGAAAATGTTTTCTACAGAGACTGGACTGGTTCGGACTGCTCACCAATCGGCTGGTGGAGGGCCCAGATGGATTCTCTTAAGTTTGTGAATTCACAAATATTGCACAAATCAATCTGCCTTGTCAGGTTAATACATTTCATTGTATCTAAATTATGAACATAAATAGAGAGTGGTTTGAATGACGGACAGAACAATGCAGAGGACAGACAAAATCGTCTATACCAGAGGTGTCCAAACTTTTTTCCACAGTGAGCCAAAATGAATAATACAGTATTTTTCCTTGAAGGGCCAATGTAGCGTGTCGAGGGCCAAACCTAACTTTTTGTTGCATCTAAAAAGTTTATTTGCAATAACACAGTGATTCAATTGCATTTTATTAGTATGTTTTAGAAAAAATAAAATTGTTATGGTGTACTTTGACAATCTTTTCAACTTTTTTAAATCAGATAGACATTCTTAACAAATCTGAACACCTCTCTGCGGGCCAAATAAACTTCTTGGAGAGCCGTGTTTGGCCCCCGGGCACCACTGGTCTATACGTATTTGCACATGTCTCAATTGTAGAGCAAAAATTAGTCTTGGACTTGAAGGTCTGTGATTTGAGACGACTTGATGCTTCTAAAAAAGACTTTAACAAACTGCAACGTGACCTTCTTCACTTCTTTTTTTGTGACCAGAAATGTATATCAAATGGAATCATTTATAAAAATATTTGGAGTTGTACAATTGCAAGATGTTTTTGGTATTTTGATATAAAGACTTGTAAAATCTTGATACTCAAATCAAAGGACTTGGGACTTGACTTGAACTTGAGACCAAAGACTTGAGACCAAAGACTTGAGACTTACTTGAGACTTGCAAAACAGTGACTTGATCCCACCTCTGCTAGAATATCCTCAAGTATAGTTTCAGCTTTCTTTTTTTTACCTAATAGTGTTGACTTTCCACTTCCATAAAGTTTTGCACATTTAATTCTTACAACATAGTGTAATAATTTCCCCAGTGTCCACACTCAGCTGTCGTCATTATACCTTCTCCTCTGTCAGAAACACTAGAGTCTGAGTGTGACATGAAGCCAAAGTGCCCCTTTTGCAAATGCACGTCTGTAATCAGTGTTTTTAATCTGTGAAGAGCTGCGTTCATTTCCTCTGAGCGCGTGTGAAGAAGTAAACAGCACCTCCTCTCTCTCTCACATCAGCACAAGTCTTCTGTAATTACAGGTTAAAACGCACTGAAGTTATGTGTGTGTTTCTGCTCTAATCACTGTGTTTGTCTGCTATCAAAGCGACGCGCGCAAAAGGTGAAGTCGACTCTGATGCAGTCGAGAGGCAAAATGTTGTGAATAGAACCAGATGAGCCGGTGTAAGTGTAAACTGTTGAATAAATTATGTCAAAATCAACAGTGTATGCGCGGATTTTTCAAAGAATCGAAAGTTAGATCGAGGTCCTAACTTTGGGTTATCTCATAGCACATTTTAGTCGACAGGTTTATCAGACAATCATGTGACAACAACAGTGGAAGGTTCTGTGCAGGGGGTGTGGCTTGTCTCGTCACACATCCTTGAACTTCACAACGTTTTGGCTTAAATAATACTTTGAGCAGAAGTCCAGTCTCTCCCTCTTCCCTGCTGTGGTGCTCGGTGCTGTCTGCCCTCACCTGTAGTACTTTCTGAACACGAAACCAACCACAAATTAGGAATTCTAGAAAGAGCTGACGACAAATAAGACAGATTGCAATATATTTAGCATTAAGTGATCAGAAGAACCAAAGTAAACATCTTAACTGCCACCAAAACTTGGAGTAACAAACACAAATGGAGTGTGTACCATCAAAAAGCACATGGATGTACTGTAGGTCAGGTGGACTATGTCTATTCTGTGTTGCTCTCTAACCCTAACCCTAGCTAACAAGTCCACTGCTCCTCTGGTGCTGCTGCTGTCATTTCCTTTGATCCTGGCAGTGTTTGTTTTTTGTTTTTTTTACTCTCAATGCAGTTATAACTTGACTTAATTAAGCCCCTTTCACACATTGGACCCGTTAAAGTACCGTGTCTTGTTTGCCGGTATGCTTCACCATTTGCCCCATTCATATATGCAAATCATCCCACAACAATACCGTGTCGTCACCATTCACACCTGACTCGGCAACATGGAACGCTTTGGGCACAAACTCGACTATAAAGCACATAAGCACTTTTAAATTCGTTTAAAATGTTTTTTTATTGTTTGATTTTCATTATGTTATGTAGGTTATTAGCCTATTTTGCAACATTGGTTGCTTATTAATGACCTGATCATTATTTGCGGGGAGAAATGCAGGGATGTATTTGGTGTGCGAATGCAGCATACTACAGAGGCCGGTATGAAACAGGAGGACACCGCATAATGTGGCTGGATGGGCTTAAACATAGTCCTGAGCGGCTAAGGAGCCGTCAGCTCTGTCTTTACCTGCTGTCAGAGCAGAGGAGTGTGAGTGACCGCAGGAGTTCGTCCACACACTTGGGCACAGCGAGGATGGACTGTGGACACTCCCAGAGCGCGGACATCGTGCTGAACCATTGGACCTGGATAAACAACGCGCTGTCCCACACTGCGCGCACGGATCAAGGCTCCGTACTGTCCGTGCCACAGATCCATGGTCTTTATCGGGACTCGTGCGCAAGAGGGGAGGATACGGCCCGTGCTGTCTGTACCGGGACTCGCGCACACGAAGGGAGGATAGCCTATGGCCCGTCTGTACCGGGACTGCAATGCACAAGGTGGAGGAAGCCCTAAGACGCCGCCGCTGCCGTGGTTTGGTGAACCAGGGCCGGAGTCTGGTTTTGGGACTAGCTCTTTACGCAGGATGTCAAGACTGCATTTTAGAGGATTTCTGGACTTCAGTCTGACCGCGCGTACATTCGGTGAGTTTGCAAGAAGCATTTTATAGCCTATTAAATGAAACAAGTGTTTTCTTTGTGACAAGGTCAGCTGATTCATGAGTAGGGCAGGATATATCGTAACGCTTTTAATCCTTCAGATTTAAGGCTGGTCTGAAGCGCAGTAGGAGCAAATAAGAGCGTGCTTCGTTCTCTGTGAGTCTGTGAGTTGTTCTGTTGCCATGGGGATTGTACCAGCAGTCACATTCCGCTTTCACACATGTCAACACGGGACTAGTCCCGCGACTGTTCCCGGTAATGTTACTAGATATCAACACGGATCAAATGCCAGGACAAAATATACCATGTTTCCGTTCTGGAGCCTTTCACACTTGACCGCATACTAGGAACTTTACCGTGTAAGGGTCTATGTGTGAAAGGGGCTTTAGTATACCTTTCTCAAATCCCTAAACCTAACCAAATTAACTTAACCTAAGCCGAACCTTAATCCTAACCCTAACCGACATCTACACATTTTTCCAAAGTAAATATTTGAATATATAAACCTCTCCTGCCACAAGTGTTGGGTAAGTTACTGTAAAATAGTTACAGGGAGAAAACTGTAAAACAGTAGTTACACCACTGTGAGTTACTTTGAGCTAATCCCACATTTGTCAAAACATTGTACAATTGTCGCACAGAACATTAGTTGGCTTGTTTTTGTTCAAAATAGCTAACTTACAAGCATTTCCTGTTAGCGTTAGCATTAAGACACAGCATTCTGTAACATTCACTACAACTCACTGTCACTGTCTGATCTCCTGAGTTTTGTTTTTTTTTGTTTTTTTTTTTTGTTTTAAGCTGGTTTAGTGAAAATCTCAGAAATGAACTGAACAGGAAATGCTTGTATGTACAGAAGTAAGCTATTTTGAACATAAACAAGCCAACTGAAGTTTGGAGCACAGAGCCAATACTAATCCTGTTAAGCTTGATTACTGATTCATTTAGTGAAGTCACAACACATTTTATTCACCTTTAAGCCAACAGACTTAGATAGTGTGTTGTCAGCATTTTTATAAATAATGAGTTGCACTATAGTTACTGAAATGGGGAATATATTGCAATAACTAGTTCTAATGAGATACTTCCAACACTGATTACCACTAATGCAGACTTGTTGAGAGGCACATGCAAAACTCTGATTGTATGTGAAGGAAAAAGAGCTCCAGCAGTTCACTAAAAACTTCAAGTTTTCACGGAAGAAATCTGTAGGTTTGGAGCTCCTCTTTGCAAGACAACAAACTGCACTGTGTGAGAACCTCATACTTTTAATCAAACGCTAAGCCTGTGGTGATTGCTTCAGAACTGTAAGAAGGCAGTCTGAGCCCAGGGTAAAGCACCTTGAGCTGGGGCTGGTCCTCTGACTTCAGACACAGTTGTACAAGCAAGTCACTCCACCAAGTACTGAATGTGAATGACAAAACAGTAACACGAGACAAGCAGCTGACAAACCCTTTTCTAGAAAATGATACTTCACCCTAAATAAAGCTAACATTCTGTAGTAAGACATGCGTGTCAGTGGCTCAAAAACAAGAAGTGAATTCCAGAATTGTCAAGAATAATGTAGTAAGTAAGCTGTATTCAGAAAACATCCTTATTCTGTGCGACATAAAGATTGGAATAGTGAAAAGGCAGCAGAGAATAAGCCATAACTGTCTCATTTGTGTGACAGACAGTGGCAGCAGTCCCAACCTGATCTCCACAAACACAAAAGAAGCTATCTCTCTCTCTCTCTCTCTCTCTCTCTGTCCCTCTCTCTCTCTTTCTTTTTCCCTCTCTTTGTTCGGCGTGTCAGTTTTTGTCGCTCCTGCCTGTCCTCCTCCAAATGACGGCCTGTATTCAGTCATCACTCAGGGCTCTCTTTAAAAAACACAAACGCAGATAAAGAGTGGAATCAGGCTGATGCTTATTTGTCCATCAATGCCCTCTTCATCTGAGTAAGAGCCACAGAGCAGGAGAAAAAACAACCATTTAGTTTGGTCTCTCTTTGTCGGGTTTTCACACAGACAAAGGCAAAGGTTAATGTGACACGCAGAGAGATGTTTAAATGCTTTTAGTTTGAATGGGTTTGTTAGGTGAGCTGTTTGAAGCTGACAACTGGAACTAAAGAGAAGCAAGAGAAACAGTTGGTGCTTTTAAAGAATGACTAAAATGTAAAACTATTGAACTCGGTTTAAAATGTATTTCTAAAGTAACATTTAAGCTTTTACCAGTGTTTTTCTTGTGTATAAAGAGAGAAAGTCGTCACGTTAAAGTAGAATGTTCATTTGAAGTTTGGGAAAGTATATAATTTTTTCTCGATTCATAAATGAGGCATATTCTGGTGTCGGGTCGGGATTCAGAAGCTGTAATTGTGGGATTTCCACCAGGAGGCAGCAGAGAGAGCAGACACTCTGCTTCAAAAGCCCTGAATATATTTGTAACCATCAAGAAGACTTACAAAGATATATAAAAAGGAAAACATTTTAAAACATGCTACCTTCTAGATTTTGAAATATTCTTGAAATTGAAACATTTTAGAATTTTAACATTCTACTACTATGAATTTTTCCGTATATTTAGGAAGAAACTGTGGCACATGCAGATCAATAATTCACATTGTGTTCATTGTAAAACCGCTGAGAAACAGAAACAGATCTTTTTACTTCCTGTTCAAAATGGCAGAACTGAAAACATCTTTATTATAAAAGTTTACTTTCAGAAGCAACACATTTTTAATTACTATTTTGTTGTTGTTGGAAAGTGAACCCTACATGCTTTTCTTGGAAACTGATTTTTTGAGTTATCACAAGTAAATACAGACAAGTGGGCGTGGATAGGTGGTAGGGGAAGACAGGGATTTTCTGAGCGCTGGAGCAGCAGCTGCAGGCCAATACAAGATTACTCAAACATGCAGGAATCAATCCAAACACACCTTTGGTTAAAGAAATGATGAGAAAACACTGGTTAGATTTTACATGATAGGTCCCCTTTAACATTCAAGAAATTCAAACATTCTGAAATTTGAAGCATACTAGAACAGGTTGATATTCTTAAATTCATGGCAGTTTTAGACCAGGTAGAGGGCAAAGGCAGTGTTTCCTATTGATGACATTGTACTTTACAATCGACTAGACCCATTAAGGTTTTGCATTACCAAAAAAAAAATGCCTTCAAACAATATCCATTTTCTCCACCTAGTCAAAATAACATTGGCCTGTGGAGAGCTGTGAGTTGTTCAAAACATTTTAGAATTTGAATCATTGTAGAAGCTAAAATAAAATTGTAGAATCAAAAAATAAAAATTCGAGAATTTGAACATTACGTTTTAGAATTCCAAACACTAATTTAACATCGTAGAATTTTTAATGTTCCAGATTTCTGTTATTGTTCTTATGGTAAATATTTATGTAGATTTTGTTCCATATTTACATTGTGGTTGCTAGGTAACACTTGTGGAATTACCTCTACACACAGTATGTCATATTTGCTGGCTTAAAGACAAATATTAACCATGTACACACTTGAAAACTTTCAATCAGTCAATCACTAACAATTTGAGACTTTGACGTATTATAGGCATGGCCAAAAGGCAAAATACACTTTCCATTTTTTATATATATACATCCATATATGTTTCGCCCCCAGCTGGAATTACAAGCCTTAATGACTGAACCACCAACGCGTTAAACCTTCTTAAGATGTTGTTTGTTTGTATAATTTCTATTCAATCATTTTTAAACACCTTGAAATGAACAATCTCAAGGTAATGCGTTTAGTGCTCCCTCGTCAGGCTCGGCACAGACAGAATCATAAATAATACTCTAGTTAAAGACAGGTTCATTAAAGACATTTGAATTCCCAAACACTGCTGCGGCTCAGTGTTTAATTAGCATTTATACAGATTAGAATAATACCCAATGGCAAAAACATGCATATTTTAGCTTGTGCTTTTGCCCTACTTTACGAGACCTTCTGTGTTTGGAGCAGAGTGAGATGACATCCATTTTAATGAGAGGTAATCTTAAAATATCCAAATACACGACTTGTCCAGCAGCTCTGGGTCAGCTGCATGTATTAAAACCAAACACAGGTTCAATTAGTGAGTTGTTGTTTGCAAGAAATCACACTTTTACAATACCTGAAGATGTGACCAGATGAAAACCAACTAAAAGAGGGACATCACTTCTGTTTAAGTTGGACAAAGCATGTTATCAGGGACATTTTACATATGAAAAGTAATAAAGTAAAATTGCATAGGCCTATATTTTGCAAATATTTGTGCATGTCTGTTATTTCCAACTTAAAAAACACTTTAGCAGTGCAGATATTGGCGTAAGGCAATAAATTAGACAAATTTGAACTACTTTATATGGTCTGGGAGAGCTACCGCAGGTCATATTTGAACATGAAAAGAAGCAGGCTTTTGATATTCTGTTTTTAACCATAATTATGTGTCAGTTGACTTAAAAAATATCTATCTATCTATCTATCTAGAAAGTCCCCAGAGAAAACCTACGCAGACGCGGGAAGAACATGCAAACTCCACATTGAAAGGCCCCAGGTCGACTGGGATTTGATCCCAGGACCTTCTTGCTATGAGGCCTGAGCTGCGCCACCGTGTTGCCTAAACTCTTCACCTACAAATCCAAACCCAAACTGCTTATAAAAGCTCTTCTTAAAACATTTCACTGGATCAATGTGTCGTTTGCACAGTTTGCATTTTCTCAAAGTTTGACCTTTTCAAAATAAAACACTCTTTGTAGTGGGTAAATGCAGATGGTCTTATTTTACAAGGGCCACAGGAAGCCTTTTGTTGTTGTTTGTGGAAACATGACATGCAAATATCCGATGAACTTGCTGAAGTTTACTTTGCTACACAGTGTCATAAAACAACACGAAGGAAACGACAGATGCAGCTTCTCCTCAGAGCAGTGGTGTGTTCATGCGCCCTTGCCCAAACACTCTCCTGTTGCCCAGCGCCTGCCACGATAGAGTGGCGAACACATTTATGGACAAGAGTGGCCTATGAGCCGTGTCTGCTATGTAAATACTGTAAATACTACTGACAGTGAATGAAATGTGGGACACTGCTTCAATTTGTGTGACTTGAATTTGAGTTGAAAATTATTTGCAGTCTCGCACAAATCGAGACATTTGGTCACCCTAGTCTTCCAGAGTTCAGATGGGCATGGGTGACATGCAGATGAGCCAATCAAGGGCAAGCACGTTAATGTTTTCCTACAGAATATGACTCAGGGGACTAAAAACATTATAATTATTCTGTGAGCGAAGATAAAACCAGGAGAAGGTGCACAGAATGAGAGATTTATTTCCAATTGTTAAGAAAAACTAAAAATTTTTTGTGGCTCACAGTCGGCAACACATCATATATGGGGGCGTGGCCTGCTGTGGGGGAAAGCCATGAGGAAAGTCCAATGTTAAGGCAATAAAGAGCTAAACATTTGACCTTTTATAAAGACTTTTTTCTGGCAAATTAAGTGTGTTTTTAGTACAACAAATTCAAGTCAACTGAAGTAAACAGAAACGTAAACAGACTTTCTCGGTGTGAAAAAGCATCACATTAGCATTTAGCCCGCAGCTATCATTACCATTGTTAGAAATATTTCCAAACTCAGACAATCAAATCATTTTATTCATCTCCATGTTTTCGTATTCATATACTGTATGTGGCCCATTCATATTTGCTGTTGTAGTTTATGCATAAAGCTGTTGTTCTGATGCCCGAAAAGTCCCTGCCACCAACCACAGTTTCTTCAACAATTTCAAGAGTTTAGTTTAGTTCAATACTTATCTGTCAGGGACTAGTTGTGCTTGTGCCAGGCTAAAACCCTCTTGCTGGTGCTAATGTGTGATCCAAGTGTGGCCACAGTTTTGCACGTCTGATGTTTGTTCAGACACGGCAAAAGTTAGCAAGAACAATGCCTGTAACCGCAGATTGCTCTCTTGGGTAATAGTTGTTATTTTTTCAGAACTTAATGTCTTGTCACCTGTCAAGACTGGCAAAGCACTTACAAGGCTGCAGCCATTTTGTGTCTTCCAACTTCACAACATGTTATTCTTTTGAAGGTAAGGCAAGGTCTTTAATGCTGAGGTACTTCACTTTTTTAGTTATAACTGAGTAAACTTAGGCTTTTCCACCAAACACTACATTGTGAATGAAAAATCAGACCACTGTTTGTGACCAGACCACACTGTACAAATAACAGGACTGTTTAACTTATAAATGTAAGTACATTGTCTGCCTTAAAGTTTTGTGTCAATTAAACGCATCTATGTGACTTTCTTTTTGCTCCTCTCTTTCCCCTCTCTCCTCTCTCCTCTCTCTCTCTCTCTCTCTCTCTCTCTCTCTCTCTCTCTCCTCTTGCTGTCTCTTTCTGATCCTCTCTCCTTTTGCTCTCTCTTTCCTTCCTCTCTCTTTACTTTCTTTGTTCGCTCTATCCTTTTGCTCTTTCTTTACCTTTCTGTTTCTCATCCTCTATCTCTCTCTTTCCTCTTTCGTCTCTCCATCTTTCTCTCTCTCCCTCTCTTTCCTTTCACTCTCTCCCTTGTTCATTCTCTCCCTTTCTTCTTTTCTTTCCTCTTGCTCTCTGTCTCACCCTCTCTTTCTGTGTCTCCCTTACTTTTTTCACTCTTTCCTTTCTCTCTTTCCCTCTCTCTTCTCTCCCCCTCTATTTTCACTCTTTCCTTTCTCTCTTTCCCTCTCTCACTCTTCTCTCCCTCTCTTCCTTTCTCTCCTCTTGCCCTCTTTCCTTTCCCTCTCTCTCTGTCTCTTTCCTCTCTTTCTCTGTCTCACCCTCTATTTTTCTCTCATCTCCCTCTCTCTTTCCTCTCTCTCTCTGTCATTTCCTCTCTGTCTCTCTCTCCCTCCCTCCTTTCACTCGCTCTGTGTCTTTCTCTAACCTTTTGCTCTCCCTCCCTCCTTTCCTTTCACTTTCTCCCTCTCTCTCCCATTCTCTCCCTTACTTCGTCTCTTTCTCTATCTTTTACGCTCTCTATTCTCTCTCTTTCTCTCTGTATCACTCCTCTCTCTCTCTCCCTCACTCCATTTCACTTTCTTTCCTTTCTCTCTTTCCCCCTCTCTCTCTCTGTCTCCCCCCCCCTCTCTCTCTGTATAACTTTTTAACTCTTAAGTTGAAAATCTTTGTCTCACAACGTCAAGTTATATCAACACAAGTATTTACATTTATTTAACTTTTTGATCTTTTTAACAATGCAAAAGCAGCGCTCTGATTGGCTGAGCTTGGGTGTTTTTAATTCTTTCATATAACTTATGGATAAAACTACAACACAAGGTGGAACAGAGCCCTTTGAACTCGTAAGACGCAGACAGACTTGCTCTTAGATAAATGAATGAACCAAAACACAGCTGCAGGGATGATTTTAACGAAGAAGCAGCGCTCTAATATAGCCCCTTTAATGCTATTTCCATGCATTTACCACAGAGCAACATGCCAGGAAACACCTTTTGTCTCTGCGCTGGAACAAAACAGCGATTTGCCAAAAGCTTTAGCGGCACTTCTGAGTCCTCGTGTTCTTTTTGTCTTCTGCTGTCACACTACCTTCTGTCTCCTCCTCCTCTTTTCTCTCAAACATATCACAGTTCTCACTTTGAATTCATGCTTCCTCACTTATTCATGCCCGGAGCAGGTGCTGTGTTGTACCCCTGCCAAGCTCATACCTGCTAACAGTTTACTGAAAATAACCTTCACGGCCAAGAACTGGGGAAGTGTCATGGGTCTTTTAATGAGAGGAATGATGAAGGATTGTGCTCTGGGTTTGAAGACGACTGTGTGTTTCGAAATTTGTATGAATTTGTTTTGCTCTAATGCTGCGTTCAGACCGGGCAGCGTTGGAACGTCCAATGTGTCCAGTTTACATGTTAAGTCAATGTAAACCTGCTTATGTGTCCAGCAAATTTGCGTCCAGGGCATAAAGATTTGCTTGTTCGGGTGTTCTTTTGATGCCATGTCTTAAAAAGTGGATGCTCTGACCTGTGTCAAATACTTTGACTTCATCATCAAACGTCGACGTCAGAGTTGGGCCCTGCTGAACTTTCAACGCCTGAACACCTGAGTCCAGCAATCAAGAGCTAGTGTCCAGTGTCGTAGTGACATGCTGCCCTGCTCTCACATCAAGAGGAAAGAAAGGCTGTTTGCTTAAGTCAGAGTTATTCAAACCCAAATGTGGCCCACTAAGACATATGTTTTGGCCCAGCTTGTTAAAGACAGTATCCAATCTTTGAAGTTTTTTTATTCAGTAGCCTATTTTTTATTTTTTGCCAGATTTGACATTTGCCACAAATTGTGCTTTTTTGTTTTGTTGCTATTGTTGTTTTTTGTTGAGTTGAAGTTAGAGTTGGAGATTTAAGACATTTCAACTGTTACCCAACAAATAATTTCCTCAAAATCAAAAACCATTTATTTGAGAACAGAAGGGTAATGAGTTGAACTTTGAGTGATCCTAAAAACTGTGAGAGAAGCCTCAATGTTCCTGTTGTTTATCTGGTTATTTTTAAGGTTTTATTATTGCATTTTATTCATCCCAATGAAAAGAAATCGCTGAATTGTACCATTTTGAGTTGTTTGTGAATAATTCATGCAAAACACATTTGTTGTTAAGTTTTGTAGTCCGGCCCTCAGCTCTTAGCCCTTCGAAAATTGGCCCGCTTGTTAATACAATTGAATAGACCTGGCTTAAGTCTTTTAATCAAAAGGTCGCTTGATTTGGGGCTTTTTTCAAAAGCTTGGTCGCTTGTTGCTTTCTGAAAATCTAGCAACCCTGACACTGCAAAACAAACAGATGATAGACTGACAATAATCTCATGTATATAGGCTTTCTTGTGATACTTTGTTGCCCTGATAAGTCCTTGCGTCTCCGTACCCCTGCTTGGGAAACACCTTTTTTGACAAATTACTTAATATAATGACTAGAGAGATCCTACCCATGGTAACCGATAGCAACAAGCATCGAGTTTCAGCTCCATGTTTTATTGGATGAGTCTACAAAAATGTGTAGCAATAGCATTGTTTTTTAATCTGTAAAATTAATAAAAAGGATTTTTGCTAGACTTATAAGCAAGGCAGGATACGAAGACTAACCCACAATCAAACCAGTATAAGAACAAATATGTTTTCTAATGTTTGAACAAAGGGTCATGGACTGTTTTGTGATGACCTGATCAAGTCCTTGGGCCTTATGTTGACTGACACTGGTGTAACCCATCAAATGTACTTTAATTCTACATAAATGTGATGTAATTTTTAATGTAGCCTTTGTTGGTATTTCTCTTTCTTCTGATTGGTTAACTCAAATATGGGCAGGGTTCTCATTGTCCAATCACACAGCTCCTTGTCTCTCTCTGTGGATTACTCAGCGTCTTGTGGGCGGCGAAAGCAGGTGACACGTTTATTTGTGGTTCGATGCGCGGCTGAAGCTTCCGCCATTAGTCATGATTTGTGCAAATGTTCCTTCACTTTATTATTCTCCAAAGAAAAGAAAAAGAAACGACGCAGGCTGCTTTGTGCTCGGCTCTGAGATGAAAAGCTTATTCTGATGTAAAAGTCACTGTGGGCTGGTGGACAATGAACATGACAATGGCTGTTGTTCAAGTTTGAGACGTCAGTCCAGAATGTGGAGAGAAAGGCTTCTAGAGATTCACGTGTTAGATACAGTATTTTCATCTTATTGAGTTTGCAAATCACATGCCCTTCCATTGCTTTTGTCCGAAGACCTAAACCTTTCTGAACCTGGCTTGACTTCCTATACAAACTTTATACAGTAGCTAAACAAAATGGTCAGTATTTTGATTAACCTTTATTTAACCAGGTAAAACTCACTGACATCAAAACCAAGGTTGCTTTGACATTCTCAAATGTGATGCAGTCTTAAAACCAGAGAGTTAAAATAAGGTTTTCTTATCAGCAATGATTTTTGGCACTAAATATCTGAACAGTAAAAGCACACATTTTCAATCTTATTCTTTATTAGTGACAACACCTGTTTACTTTTTGTATTATAATAAATACTACATGTCATTTCATCAATAAGATTATTCACATTTTTCTTTGTTTTCATGTACTCTCTAACACACTTATCAATTTTTAACATTTGTATAAAAAAATGTCAGTGTAAGTCTAAATAAACCAAGGAGAATATTGAGCTATGTTTATTTTTAGTCTGGTTTAAACAATGATAATTACATAGCTTTCTAAAACGTCAGAATGAGTATCCCATAATTTAGCTCTCTACTTCTCTTAATGTGATCTGTATAGTTGTAATGTCATGTAAATGTAGCCTTTTGTTTGAACTATGCAAAAAAAAAAAAAACACCCAAAAGTTCATTTTTAAGTAAAAACAATGTTATTATTAAATGTTTAAAAATGTTTTCTCTAATTATGCCATTGTCTTTCTAGAAAAGGGGAACAAGTGGTTGACTGGAATTTAAAGACAATATAGTATATGTAAAATATCTTGTCTGGTCACCATGTCCCTCTTTTAAATTTCACTAGGAGTGATTGACAGATTGTTTAGCCAATCAGGGACACAGTCAAAAGGCTATAAAGGTGTCATCTGGACAACATATTCAAAGATCAAGATGTTTTGACTCTCATTCGAGATTAATTGATTGAAATGAATTAACAGAGTGAAAGTATCTTTCGATTAGTCAAAACTAGAGATGTGACGATTCACTTAAGTCACGGTTCAATTCAGTTTTTGACTTTGAGAAACAATTTTGTTTGATTCTGTTAGTTTATCTATATTACTTTTTTTTTTCTTAAAACACAAAATAAACCGATAATAGATCACATTTACAACAAAGTCATTGTTAGTGCCCAGAACTTTCTGAACAGTAAACAGTCATATTAAGTGTCCATATTCAGTTGTTAATGCAATATATTCCATCCCTAGTCAAATCGTCTCAATCTTCGAATACGCTGTCCAGATGACAACTTTGAAGCCTTTCGACTATGTATCACTCCTGGATGAATGAGGGATTACACCGACCAATCAGGGACACGCATTCTCTTGTATGAAATCCAACATGGCTGCTTACAACAAAAAATATGGCAAACATTTGAAACTGAAAGATATAAGTAAAGTACAGATCTACAGCGCATGAGTAAAAATATTTAGCTAATATTTAGCTACTTACCATCTCTGAACATGAGCAGCTCTCTGTCATTTCCATTTAGTAAAAACTGCTGTCTATGTAAAAAAAAAAAGGACAGAAGCCCCTGTTCAAGAAACATATTCAACAGTTATCTGCTCAGTAAAGACTTGTGTGCTGTAGAAATGGCATTAAACTAAAATGATCTTCAGTTACAGCAGCACTGACGCGGCTCTATCCGTTCACCGTCCTCCTCTTGCGCTTCATGATGCAACAGTTGTTCCCCTGTTGTTCTGTGAATTACCATCTCAAACCCATTACTTAACATCTCCTCTACACCCTTGTGCCGACTAAAACATATCTATACAACCACTGCTGCTATTTCCTTCTTATTAACCTCCCGTGGCGCGCTCCTCGTCTGTTGACCTGAGCGATTTTGTTGCCATCGGTTTGCTCTGGAGACTTACGAAATGTGTGTGAAGAGATTCCCCCCGGCGTGGCCTCCCGCTGCCGCCGCTGCTGTGTAAATGTGCGTATAATCAGAACACACATAAGGAGGCCATGTTACTCTGGGCCATGGCAGCAGCAGCAGTATACTGAAGGAGAGATAGGAGTATACACTGCAAAATCTACACATCTAGACCTGCCTAAAATGAATTTAACCTGGATTAGATATGCCAAGATTATCAGGTTTATCAATAATCGTAATTATTCAAGTCTCGGTATAATCATAAGAAAACTAAATATTAATAATCAGGGCCAAATTTTGCAGCAAAATTAGGTGTTTTTATTCTATAGAAATGGACCGTATATCAGTGCCAGTTTTGATATTAGTAAGGATGTCAAGGTGCTTTTGAAAGAAGTCAGTCCATTCTTGCGGAAATGCCCATGTATACCTCGTAATTTCTCTTTCTTTGCCTGTCTATGATGCATGTTGCTGACCATGTACATTTCTATGTTGGATGTGTTCTTATTTATGAATAATCTTAAGAAAATCCTAATCTTAACCAACTCTAAACCCCAGACCGAAACTTACCAAAGTCTGTAACTTCAGATCAGAAAATGTCCCACGTGGCTTCAACCAAACACATTTTTATAGGACGCTAAGATGCTTTCCACAGTGTCAAATAGATGCGCCGTAAAATAGACACCCAAAAAAGGGCTAGAAATGTGCTCATGATACACTATTAACATGTCTTAGCATAAATACACATTTCTGTAGACTGTGTTAGAGAATATAGCTTGAATTAAGAAACACAAATTTGCCAATGGGGTGGGTAAAATTTTCTTAACCCAGTGGCAAATACAGTATATTGGCTCAATATAAGAAGTAATGTATTGAAATCAGTAGTGTAGTAGTACTTGAGACCAATCTTTAAGAACGCTTTTTTAAGGTCTTGGTCTTGGCTCGAGCACATTTGGACTCCGTCTTGTCTTGGTCTCGAGGGTGCTTACGTTGGATGTACACTGATTGCAAGGCGGGTTTGGTTCAGAACTTGTGCGGGTTTCTTGCAAATTGCCTGTTTCACCAGATGCGGTCAACTGCGATCCGGTTTTGTCCAAAGTCATGTGGATTCACGTAGACTCTCGCAAGAACGCTCGTATGATGATTTGAAAACCGCACCATACCGCTGCAGTCTCAGGGAAAAATAGACTTCATGCAGATTCTTTCCACAGACCCGCACGGCTCCTGCACTCGTGTACGCACTCCTCTGAGGTCAGTGTACATGGGCGCATTGGTTTTAAGCACTTTCTATGTTCTGCGGGACCTGCACCAAACTTGCACTCAGTGTACATCCAAGCTTTTATCTTGTCTTGGACTCTGTCTTGGACTTTGTCCCGTCTTGGACACCGAGACCATACACGCTCTGTTAAACTTGCAGCAGGAGCACAGTGACCTGACCCAGGCACAGTTTTCAAGAGGAACTGTACAATAAGACCATGAAGACACAGTTAAATGTGTAAAGTAGTTGGTCTTGATTTGTAAGAAAGTAAGTAAACTTTTTTTGTATGGTGCATTTCACTGACACAGAGTGCTTCACAGTGAGATAAACCTCTCCCTCCCCACTCAGTGACAGCAGAGGCGGTTCACCTAAACACCTGTCGCCTCAACCTCCAACTAACACCAAATGTTCCCTAACATGCATGTTATTGGTTGGTGGGGAAACCAGAGCGCCCGGAGGAACCACCCAGACACAGGGAGGAACATGCAAAAAACTCCACACAGAAAGGTCCGGCCCGTGCGGGAATTGAACCCGCAACCTTCTTGTTGTGAGGCCAGAGCGCTATCCACTCTGCCACCATGTCGCCTGTCTTGGTCTTGTCTTGGTCTTAAAACGCTCTTGTCTTAGAAAGGTCTTGGTCTCAATTAGTGTGGTCTTGACTAACACACTAAAATCAGTTTATAACATGAAAAATAATCAAAGTCTCGACAATAAATAGCACTTATTTTTGTTAAAGCCTATATTCAAGAAATTAAAAACATTTTTGCAGTGTAGATTCCTGGTAGTGCTGGCGCCTCTTCACACACGCACCGGAACATGCGATCATTAATATTCATTGACTTGCGAGATGCCCCCTGAGCCTCCGCCGGGACCTGCACACCTGACACTGACATTATACACGTTTACATGCGAGCTCAAGGGCAGTGGAGGAGTAGGACAGCAGCAGTAGTAGTAGTAGTGCTAATGAAGGAGCTGAGATGGAGGAGGGGAGCTGCTGGTGCCAGGTAGAAGCCCTCTGGGAAGCTCCGTATACCCGTCCCGTTTCGTAACTCCAGCTGGTAAATACAGGTTTAGTGCCGGAGAGCTGACAGGGCACAGACGGGAGCTGCATACAGGAGCAGGCTGCAGGGATTTACTGTGAAAGAGAGTTTCACAAGCAAAGTATCGGACATAGACTTGCATAGAATAAAAGCTAATGCTGTGTAATGAGGCTGTAGGTTTAGCTGAAGGCCGAAAATGGTTTGATGTTTGGAATTTGAACAGTTCTGCACAAGCTCTAATCAAACTTTTCACCCTAAGGACCCTCCAAGGAGGATATTTAACTTTCCTAATATTACCAGAATTAATCTCGGACATTACCAGGTCAGAATGCAGGTCTGAAATTAAACTACAGCTTTGATCAGATAGTATACATTCATATGTAGGCACGCGTTTAAAAGACAATAAAACCTTAGGTCAATTTCCTTTCACTCCAGCTCCTAGGTCAGGGATCGGCAACCTTAAACATCAAAAGAGCTGCATTGACCTGATTCTATAGAATTAAAATAAGAAAGAGCCGCAACTGAATTTATATTAATTTGAGTTTTTAAAAAATCAAGGTTATGTTTTTTCCCAGATTGCCCAGCCCTAGTAGAAAGAGCAAGCTGCTGAGGTTAAGTTCCTTCACATTGTGTCAAATATAATTAACAGTATTAATTCGAATTTTATTTTAGTACCATTTGAATGTTGGATTACACTGATTATTCAGACGCAGATATTGGTGAAATGGAACCAACTGATGCATCAAGCTAATAAACCTTTTTAAGAGCCAATGCTACACATTAAGATTAACTTTACTTTGTGCGTTACATATAGAGTGAAGTCTATGTATTAGACTCTTTTTTCAATGCCTCAGGGGCACTTGAGCGCTTAGTTGTTGAGGTTGACTTGGTTAGAACCACCTTAGCTAGAAGATATTGGTCAAGTTTTTGGATGATGTGAGATCCAGAGGAAAGTCATAAACATGGTGAAAACGAGCAAACTCCACAAATACAGGAGCCAATAAAGTTGGGGTAGCTGCCTTTTTTAGTTTTAAGTTAGTAATCTGTGAGTTTTCCGTGAGTCATATGATAAATGCTGAAAAAAAAAAAAAAAATCTGACTACTGAGTACTGTCTGAATTGAATAATAAATACTTTTAGTTCTCATTAAGAGCTGTGCTCTGATTGGCTGTTCTTAGTGGTCCTCTCCTGTTTCATTTTGCTGTGTGTAAGAAGTGGTTTTAAGCCATAATTGCAACCAAAAATGAGCCCATATTGATACTATGTGTTAAAGGATTTATGAAAGGAGGTTGTCAAATGTAAAACTAAATCATGTGTGCAAATTAGCTACCACACAGTAGCTTGGCCTTTGTGGCAGTAGCTTTGTCACTAGTGGTGGTTGTGGCGTAAATACCAAAAACATCTTAACAGAAACAGCTAGGATACCATTAGCCCTGCTTTGTTTAATGTGAGAATCATTTGCCACCAAACCCTTTGTGTCTTCACCTGCTTCAGCAGAGCTCGGACACTGTGACTCACAACAAATATCAAACTTGTCTTAAGTTTCTGCAATGCTACGATCAAGTTTATTTGTCGGGCTTGGAGCAAATGGATGATTTGTACAGAGGAGTCCTAATCTGGTATGATCTTGAAATGATTGTGCGACCAAAAATTGTGGCAAAATCATCCCTAAAAAATAAGCTTCAAGCTTCAAACTAACTAGTGTTTTCAAGATGGGTTGTGGACCGGATTTTATTGTTTGAAGTGCTTGATTTGCAAGATTATGTAGTCTTTAATACAAGTACAGTATTCTAATTATTTCAGACAGAACAATTTTGTTGTAATCTCTCTTTTTGATCCCATGTTCAAACTAAAAAAAGTTGAATAATGAATCCAGTCTCATTTGGGGCTAAATCTTTTCCACTTTCCTTTACAAATGCAGTTACATGACACATCTCAGCCCTGTTTCCCGCAGCAGAATCTCACATGTTAGATCACAAACAGCCCCGCTTCAGCCTAAAGATATTCACCGTCTCATTACTTCTCATCGCGCTTGCAACAAGTCTGCTCCTGTCGTGTGATCGTGCTCACCGTGGGAACTCTGCGGGAACGCCAAAACAAAAGAGCAGCCACTTTAGGAAGTCAGAGATGGGGAAAGATCTGTCGGCCGTGAGCGTAATTGTTGCACGATTCACAGATTCATGATAAGGCTGCAATGTCGGGGCAAATGTGACTGAAATCCCGCTGCAAATGGTCATAAATATGTTAATGTGGAGGCTGATCTAAAGGTGTCATCTGCAAATGTAACTAAATACAATATATTAGGTCATTTGGGGGTTATTTTCTCAAACATACATGCCCTGTAGTCTAGATTTTCACACATTTGGTGCAGTTAGTGTTTCTTTTTGCCGAAGGTTACAGCTCATATTTCAGTCGTCTTTCAAATATTTCTGCCCCTGGACATGTTTTGAATTTGCACTTGACTAGATTTTGTAATTTTTTTTATGCTGAAATACTAATGACATTTGCTCAGACAAAACACAGTGGCATTATTTCCAAATTGTTCTGCTTTACGTCTAACAAAGTGTTGTGTATATAATTGCTAAAAGCCAAAATTTGAGAAGTAATTGTTAGTCTGAATAAATTTCTTCTGTCTAAAGATTAAGATTAGAAATGCTATTATTTATAACTGTTGATAAAAACAGACAGATTAACTATTGCCAGAACTACGTTTGAGTTCATATAAATTATACTTGTCACACAAATGTATATCTCCAAAAGTCACAATGTCATCTACACTTTGAAGACCAGATTCTTTCAAATATTGTTCAGATAGTGAGAACTTCTCCTTTATCGAAACAATCCAGTCTCTAAATCGTGACATACAGTATCAAGATGATGATTAGAGAGCTTACATATTGCACTGATAAATTAATGGTTTATTCACATATTGGCACATTTAAATAGACAGATATCTTCTAAAGTGCTTCACACGGTAAACCCCCCCCCCCCCCCCACCTGACACCTCAACCTCCGACCATCACCAAACATTACCTGGCGTGGAAACCGAAGTGCCTGAAGGAAACCACCAGGACACAGAGAGAAATGTGCAAACTCCACACAAGACCTGGGCTGGCCACAATAGAATTACACTCTGAAATGCTCAGTTTTATCACAGTATGTTACCATTTTTGATGGATAAAAAAATGTTATGTAACAGGGAAGCCCATGATATCTTGAATGAATATGTATTCTCCAATAAGCTGTCATCAAAACATTTTAGAAATATTGACAATACATCTAACTGAGTCATTGTTGCATTATTGAATTTGTTCATCTACATTTGGGAATTTATTACAGAGTTTAGCATCTTTATGTTGGTCAAGTTACAGGTGTGCACAGTGGCAGAGTGGTTGGAGCTCTGGCTTCCCAATAGGGAGATCATAAGTTTGACTTCGGGACAGGCCAAGTCAACATCTTTTACGGAGTTTGCACATTCTCCTCATGTTACCGTCTGTTACCGTCTGTTTTCTCCAGGTACAACAGTTCCTCCCACCTCCCCCAACATGCATGTTTAGTTTAATTGGCCATCACTGTAAAGTTCTCCTGGTGAATGATCGATAGAATGAATGTTTGTCTGTCCAACCCTGCAAAGACTTGGCCACTGTCCAGGCTATTCTCCCGCCTTAGGCCCAAAGTGACTAAAATAGGCTCCAGTCAACAAAATGACTTTTATCTTGTACTTTTTCAGACTGTAAGATAGATTTTAAGATTCACATGTGAGCCTTTTCAGTTTGTAGCTGTGGTATGGCACTTTTTAGAATCAAAAATAAGAAATGTCTGCTTCTGGTACTCAATCATTCATTCATTATCGATATCACCCAGCTTTAGCACCAATACAAAATAATTATGAATAAATTAGCTTTATTAATATGCACAGCTAACAAGTTATTCTTACATTAAGACGCTGAAACACAACAACAGATGCAGCCACAAACAGTCAAAAATCTCAAAATATTTTACTATCACGCTAATATTGGAGAAGTTTGAACAAATGCTTCTTTTCGGTCCAGTGTCCAGCTCGTTTCTGATCCAAAGTGTGAAACTGTGGAGCAAACCAACTGTTCAACTTCTACTTTTTACTTTGTTTATTCCATTAACGATGCAAAGTTGTAGATGCGACTGTCAAGGTAGAAGGAGTGGGAGGTATTAGCGGCTTAATGCTGTTTTCTGTTCTTATTTAATACTTTATGCATCGAACATTCAAACTCTTTCCATTTCCTCCCACACAACAAGAGCCACTGGTCTGTTTACTCTCTCTGTGCTGTTTGTCCAACACATTATGCAAATCACACTCACGCAATCAGATTCAACCAAAAACCCATTGTGAAGTGGTTAGAAAAATGTTTTAAAATGTAAGTTTATTTAGCTGTATTGGCTGGCTTGTCTGATTTTGTACATTGAAGAAGAGCTACTACAGGTGAATATGTCCTGTAGTTTACCCACATAAATGTAATAAAATTAGCTCTTAGTTATTTGTGTACAATACAGTATATACTTGTCATATATACTGTATTGTACATGTTTTATTTGTACAAACATTATTTTTAGAAAGCATGATCTGAAAATAATCAGAGCCAAGTTTAAATATACTGGTTAATTTTGTGTTGACATATGAGATACATTTTTTGCAGAATGATTTTTGAATATACCTCTGCATTTCTGAGCAAAATTAGCTTGAAAATTAACATGCAATTATAAATTTTGCTGCATTGTTAGTCTTTAAAGGGACTTTGCTCTTTTTTTTTTTTTTTTTTTAACAATAAAAGAACTTACAATAAATTGTCACTGTATCTCTTCGAGTGGAAATGAGTCCGCAACGTCGTGACATATAATAATGTCCTGTTTGTTCATGCATCTGTTGTCCATTGTTAGCGTTACTGTGTTACCATACTAGCAGGTCTCGCTCCTAACAACTGTGAAAAAAGCTTAAAACATATGAACAGTTCGGTGGCTCAGAATGCATTCGGTAAGTGAACAAAACATGTGACTGATATAAGCTGCAAAAATTGGGTTCAGGACCTTTATTATCAGTCTTGGAATAATATAGTTATCTATCCTTCTGTAATCTTCAGTCTGAGATTGTAGGAACTACTTTAGATGAAAGGTATTGCTCCCCCTCGTGCAGAAACATGAATTTTGAAAAAAATTACTTTTGAATTTGCAATGTTCCATTGAACTCTATGAGCCTCATTTATCAACCATTTACTCAAGTACAAGATAACTCACATTTTTGGCTCACGGAGACACTAAAAATACAAGATTTGAGGTGGTGCATATCTGTTTTGGCTAATTTGTTATATGTGCAAGTTCCAACATAAAACGCTCACAAATTTGCATCAGCATTTACCTCATGGGTTAATTAATAAATTGAGGCCTAGGGACTAGACATTGTTTTAGGAAAGGTACTGCCTGTAGTGTTGTCTAAAATGGTGACATGTTTTTATAGTGGTTACTGCTTTGGTCTCATAGCAAGAAGGTCCTGGGATTGACCGGGGCCCTTCCATGTGGAGCTTGCATGTTTTTCTTGTGTCATAGGTTGAGTTGTTTTCCTCTGCTCCAGCTCTACAGACTTAAACTCTATATTCGCATTTAGATCCGTGTCAATCTTAGTCACATCTATCGCCTGTTCGTCCTTGGAAGTGACGCTCTCCTCTACTCTGTCTTTTTTCCTGTCGGGTTTTCTGAGTTTTTCCTTGCCGAGAATGAGGGTCTTAAGACACATGCTTGGAAATCACAATTTGTTTGTTTTTTCTGTATCACTGTTTGACCAAAGAATGCTTATTGTTTTATTTTCTACAATTGCTAAATTAACAATCTTTGGAAATCTTTGTATTTTGGACTATGCAAAAATAAGTTGATTTGATTTCTTTCCTAGGTTTTCCTCTTATTATACAGTATTTCAGATTGAAGTCTAAATTACACAGTTATAAAATCGAAAGTATGTTATTCTAATAGTTATGATTCATTACTTCAGTTTTCATGGAGTTTCTCGAGGTTAAATGACCCATATTTGTGTCATGACTGTATTTGATGCGTGCTCTAAGGTAAGACATGAGTCACCGTGTCGTGCTTCTTGAGGTAAACAATTAAAAGCTTGCCGGGTCCTTATTGAGTCTGACAGCTGGTAATGGGCCTCTGAAGTGCTCTCAGAAATCTGATCTGTAGCTGCTCTCACAGACTCAGTGAGGTCATAATCATTCATTTGAACTCCAGCTGAATTCTGCGGAGAGAGAAAAGCTTCATTAAGACACAAGGTTCACTTCTGTGTCCTTCTGTCTGACCGCTGAGCCTCCGTGATCCACTCGTCACATTTAAAACTAAAGTGATACTCGCACTGCAGGTATGATGGAGGATTTCTCTTTAACATCTGCTGCTGTCAAGAAACGAGGTCCAGATTTATTAGACTATTTTGAAGAAGTTGTTCTCAGCCTTTTTCAGTTGCAGCTTCCCAAGTCCAACATCTCAAGATCTCTCTTGGTGGAGTTTGCATGTTCTTCCTGTGTTACTGTGGATTCTCTCCAGTTACTTCAGCTTCAGCATGTTTAGGGAGCTTTTCAGTCAACGTCACTTTTTGCTCTTCTTTGCATGTCGACTACAGAAAGATACACTATCCATCTAACTGGCTGTGCAAACCGCTTCAATAAAAACAACTAAAGGGGACAAAAGGCTGTTTACGTTAGGGATGAACTGTGTGAAAGGACGTCTGGCTGCTGAAGCTGAGGACAGTGTTTTTCTTATTGTTTTTACACTCACATAGATGTAACGTGCATGATAATAAACTCTTGAAGTTGGCTAACAACAACGCTGGCTAATGTTGCTATTACATCAAATCAATTTATTCGTTTACAGCCCAACAGTCAGCTCTGAGAACTACACGATGGTTAATTTGGCATACATCAATGTTAAAAATTAAAACTATTAACATTCATTGGTCAAAACAAAACAGTAATACAGACAATCTGAAATAGTCATTGGTCAAGAATGTCGAAACAGATTATTCACCAGTAAATAATCAAATGGATAATTGTCTATGAGCATCACCTGACCTTAGAAACTCCTCCTCGGCAAGAAAAAACACCAGGAAAAAGAGATCAACTCTCATGGACAGACAGGCTGTGAACAAATAATCCTGCTATAGGTTGATTGGCAGTGACTGAATGAACGAATAAAAGAGTGAATGATTTAATCCTGTGATGAGTTGGCCACCATGTTCCCTCGCCTTTAGGGTTTTTCACACCAAGCCAAGGATCGCCCGTCTGAACTGGGTTGGCAACTTTTGCTGTCAAACGACTTACATGTGTTTGGTATGAATGAGTCTGTCAGGGGTCAGAGAAGCAGGTCATGGAGGCGGGGTTTTGAAGACTTGCTTGCAGTGTCTGCGTCACCAGTTGCATCATATGCAGCTGTTTGGGTGGCACTGGCAAAACCGCAAATCACTGCGCTGGAAAATCGAATGGAAAACCGAAAGTGATGGAAAAACAGTATTTAGCCGAGCAGTTAGTTAGTTACACGAGTTCAAACAGGATGTGAGGACGGAGAAGAATGGATACTATTTGGACCAAGGAAAACAAAGACAAAAGAGTTGCAGCAAGTGCAATATGAAATCTGGACTGCAGCGGGAATAAGAAGTTGAGCTTAATCCGTGAGGTAAGATTAGAAACATCTGTTCTCAGTCAGAGTTTTACAACTAATCGTCACATACATGCCCACTTGACATTTGTTCAGCGACTGTTGACTGTTTGGATCAAGTTTGTGTTTTACATCAGTGCACCTCAAAGAGACTTGTACAGACTCTGCGTCGCTCCACCTCTCGACAGTGACTGGGGGTTGTGTTGGTGTGAGAGACCTTTAAGGCCCAAAGTCTCTGGGATAGGCTGTAGCCGCCCACCACACACCAGAAACAATTGGCAAAAAATGTATGAATGTTAATAGCAGAATCTGCAAAAACTACTGGACCTCACAAACCTGATTACTGTGCACGACCATGACTACTGTATACATCCCTTATTTCCGAAAAGAGACCCTGAGTCATTTTGTCCGCTCATATCTTTGTGTTTAAGGCTGTTGACTTTGAATGTGGCGTCTCCATAGGCCGCCGCTGCTATCAGAGACTTGAAGGAGGTCGTTTTCTTCAAGTGCACTCGAACAGCTCTCAGCAGCAGGCATATCCCAAGGGCAAATTGAACTGAGCGCTACAATAATACTGCTGTTCTGCCTCTAAGGAGGATATCATTGGCTTAGCACAAGTGGTGACGCCTTTTTCTGTCAGCTTTGTTAGAACTATTATACTGTATAGAAGGATATAAGGGTGGGCTTATTCTTATCAGGCACAAGACAAAATGACACTAAAGAAAGTGTTATGGAAATAGATTGTGTCTTGTATTTTATACTTGTTCTTGTATCCTTTAAATCGCTGTTGTACAGTAATGTTTTTTTTTTTCACTACTCAGTCAAAGTTCTGCAGACAATGATGCAATGATGTCTTCTGGTTGTCTTCTCCCTCCAAGTTAACATAATCCTTTATTATTTGTTTAAATTGTGTTTGGGCAAACTGGCTTTTAGGACTATTAAATTAGTCTTACATGTTTTGATGAAAATATAGTCATAAAACACAAAATCAGTAGCACGATCTTTGATGTTTGGCTCATGTCTTTTTTCCTTCAGATTTTAATGAAAACAGCGGTCCGACTCGACCCAAGGGAAAACAACCTCTTTATTTTATCAGGTCACTTCATTAACGGTCCAGCTTCAAAGACACTCCCTGGTTCATCGTGTTAATAAGACTTACACTTAAGCAGAGTAACGCACATACAGTATTTTGAACCATGAAGCATGATTCTTGTAGATTGTAGCCCACTGATCAAATATACTACTGATGTGCCTATGAAACAATTGTGATGCATTAGAAAACAGCACATTACAATTGATTTGTCCAAAATGTTCTTGGTGAAGACAGTCTAACCTTGTTTACTCTCTTTTTTTAATCACTGGTGAGTGTATGATGCAATGGATGAGCCCAGTATACATTAGGTTATATTAGGCCTTAGCCTAGTCTTATTTATTAGGAATGTAACATAGTCAATCTCAGTGGCGGCTGCTGAATAGTTTCTTTGGCACATGACGTGTTGTTACGCACGTGTTTTGGTAAACATTGACAAGCAAACACACACTTTTTTTTATTCCTTTTTGTTGGCGATGTGTCGCACTTATCGCTTTAGTGACCAGTCGCCACTTAAGTATTTTAAAATGCCACTCTACCATTTATGACTTTGATCATTTCGGCCCCAACTCTAAATGAGTTTGTGACCAATTGATCTAAAAAGGGGTTCTTAACCTTTTTGACCTCGAGTCCCGAATATTCATGTACAAAGTAACCTGGGGCCCAATGCCATATTAAATATAATAGGTAATGTTTATTAAGGACAGTGTACAATTACATTAAGCCCAATGGCAGAGATGCTTGTACCAGAATCTAGCTTACAGCTAGTTTCCATCTGTAGTCCTGGAGATGGGAGGGAAACTGGACATGTTTTTAGTTGTAGGAGAAAACCGTAGCACCCGGTGGAAACCTATGCAGACACGGGGAGAACGTGCAAACTCCACATAGAAGGGTCCTGAGTCGAACCCAGGACCTTCTTGGTATGAGGCCAGAGCGCTAACCGCTGTGCCACCGCGTATTGTATTTTTCTGATTGTGCAGCCCCCATGGAGGTGTTTGTGTTTAAGGGCTGTTTCTTACATACATCTCACCCTGCATGAAACTTCCTTATCTCTTCTCCTGTAAATCTGCTATAAACGCCTGTATCTGGTCCTATTGTTCATATATTTTTAGCTTTCAAATCTCAGCAGCTCGGAGATGTTAGCACCGCGGCGTTAGCAACACTTAATTAGTCTGTGACAAGAACACGACTGGAGCCAACCGCTGCACTTCTATAGGGACTTGTGTTATAAAAAGACAACCATAAAGTCCAGCTACAGTCAAAATATCGCACAAGTGGAAAGGCAGAGAGGCTTTCTAAGATGGAAAATAGAATCTGCTCCTCTGTGGGAACACAATACCGGATGGTGCGCTAGCTAAATAAATTATCATAGAGCTATTTTAGGCTAAAGTGTTAATGCAGTAATCCTTGGAGTTGCAAAAAGCCACAAGAGGAAGATAGCACCGGCTTTATCTCCCCTCTCACCCAAACGTCCCATCAGCTCCATCGCTTTAGCGGTTTCTGCCTTTTATATGGTAAAATCTTTCTTTTTCCTGACACACTATTTTGCTTATCGTCTCTCCGCTTTCTCTTTGGGGACTCCATTGTCGCAAACAATAACACACGTTTGAACGGGAAGCGTGTCAAGGGAGAGAGCTAAAGAGTTGTGAGGATGTATAGGGCTGTAATGGGTTATTTTTGTGGCAGGAGCTGCAGAAGTGAAGCTAAGGGGGGTGTGGGTTTGAGTGGGCAGGATGTGGATGGTTTGAGACTTTAACTTCATTTTGTGGAGGTTGAGTTTGTAAAAAGATTGAAGACTATTCCACCCTACTGCAAAGTAAGGGTTCTATTCAGATTATTATTTTTGCTAGAGTCCATAAAATAATAAAGTAAAATTTCATGTCGTAGGTGGAAAACATGCAAGTGCTTTTAGGCTCGATGTGCCCCTCTATGAGTTTGGGGAGGCATGCCCAGAATATGGATTTTTGCAAGAGATTTTTTTTGGCGTTTCTCTCCTTATGTCTGCGTGTCACTGCAACTGTTTGTCAGGAGCATCATGGTGAGGTTCACATGCTGCACAAGCGCGAGGACCTTCACAACCGATGCATCTGGTGCATCTGCCTGACGGTGCCTCTTGTAATGTACAATAAAGACAAAACTTTGTCTCATCATCTGTAAGTAACGTTTTGTGAATGTAGCCACAATGTGGAATTCTTCTTTATGTCATAATTGAACAAGAATTATGCATGTTATCTCCAACACATCGGCTCTTTAATTGATGTGTGAAGCACTTACTGTACAAGACTATTCAAAACTGGTCTTGATTAGTAGTTTGTTGTTTTATGTGATTGAAATTCACTGCAAAATACTGTTACATATATATATATATATATATATATATATATATATATATATATATATATATATATAATATATATATATATATATATATATATATATATATATATATATATATATATATGGTGACCCCCACTTTGGGAACCACAATGGCCTACACAGAAACTGAAAAAAGTCAGTGTAACAGCTCCTTACCTCTAATGACCCTCCACTCTACTGTGACCTTTATAAACCTGTTTTAATCCATTGGCGCTTCATCATTGTTGTTGTTTCACTTTAATAACTGCACGCATGAAAGAAAACACTCTGAGCTCGATCATGTGATCCACTCACTGTTCTCTGCTCGCTCCACAAGTATCGTTTCTGTTCTTCCTGCCACATGATGCCACTGTCAGACAAATAATTGTTCTAAATGTCCTCATGTCTGTGGCCTGTTCTTTTTTTTTTTTGATGCGCCAAAAAATACAAAAAACCCTTAAACCAGGGGTGCCCAAACTTTTTTCCTTGGTGGGCCAAAATTTGCTGATTTTTCTTCGCGGGCCAAAATGTATTGCATTGAAGAGTGCCGAGGGCCAAACATAATTTTGTTCGGCATTTAAAAAAACATTTTGAGAAGAGATGAAGATTAAAATATCTTTTATTAACAAGTTTTAAGAGATTGCACATGAATTTTGTCATTTTACAGTCTTTTCAGCACAAAATTGAATCAAACAGTTAGTCCTAACAAACCTGAACAACCCTTCGCGGGCCAAATTTAACCATCTGGCGGGCCAAATTTGGCCCTTGGGCCCCACTTTGGGCACCCCTGCCTTAAACCCTTCTAGTGTGCAGACGGTTTTATCTAATGCACTGTGAGTTTGGAAGCTGGAATGAGTCGTCAAATGTTATATTATCTAAAGTCTTTTCAGTTTATTAGTTTATTTGAAAAAAAAAAAACGTAACTTTTTTATTAATATAACAAAAATGTCAATATGATCAACATTGGCCGATCAAAATTCCTTGTGTTGTGTTTTGTGACTGAGCTCAAAAATCCAGATTATAGTGTCTAAAACTGTGTTTTTGGTAATAATAAATCCAGTCACACCATGAACTCCTAAATTAAAACAGCACTGAGTTTCATTTAAATGCTTTGAATGATGAAAATGTTATTTTCCTTCCACACTGAGGGTCCCGAGTGGGCTTTGAGGGTCCTGAACTGAAAAATTTGGGAAAGCCTCCTATGTTGAGAGTTTTGAATATTTCAATTGTTTGTTTTTTGTGACCTATTTAGAAAAACATGTTCCCAGACGAGCTCATCAGAGACCAAACAATCCACAGAACAACACAGAAGTTACACAGCCTCCCGCATTTCTTTTATTTTGAGGAATTTGAGGAAAAACACACACACTGCGTGCTTAAAAAAGTCATTTCTGGAATCTGCTTTCCTTCTTGACACATCCTTGTTTTGTCTTATCATCTAGTCCATGTAATACCATTCATAATGCACCTAAGTTGTTGAATTGAAAGTACATTGAAATTAATGTTAGAAAAAATCGCATTATGCAGCATAGGTTATTTACGTTGTTGCCTCGTCTGCTTCTGCTAAACAAGTTCTTTTTATTATTTTGTCTTAATAGTGGTTAGTCTGAACTTTTTTGGCCCTTAAGCAAGATTTTGTCTTGAATAATGTTTTACTGACCTGAAATAAAGATGTGGCAGATCATGTTTTTGTCCAAACTGTTTTGAGAGTCTTTGCTTTTGCCGGGTCTAGAACATACAAAACCTAACTTCAATCAGTGTTTACCAACCAGGGGTGCATCAACCCCTTAAGCCGGCTGCACACTAGAGAAGTTTAAGATCTTTTGCACTCTTTGCAAGGAGTGTCCAAGGACTGAAAAGGTTTATAAAAGGTTATTTACTGTTTGCTTGCTTGTTTGTTGTTTGTTTATTTCTTATCTTTTTGTTTTGTTTTGCGTAAAGATTAATTTTGCATGGAAATACAAAGTAATAATTGGCCATTTATCACTAATTCACTCAACTAGTTACGTAAAATATGATTTGGGGATTTGTAGAGTATGAGATAAAGCCTATTTGGGACAAAAATTGTTGAGAGCCACTGCCATAAATCATATAACTGTTTTGTAACATGCTCCTTATTTATCTTCAGTCGACACAAACAAATCAGTGAATCAAACCAATCACATGACACAGTGCAGATTCATCGATCTCAATAATCAGCTACACACATGATATCGCTGCTTTGTTTCTAGTTTGATGAATTCGGCCATATTTGCAGCGAGAAGCCTTTGTGTCATAGTGTGGACCAAACACAGATCGATAAATAAATCAATACAAACATTGTGGTGTCGGCGCAGAGATAGAGGAGCAGTCTTCTGTTTAAAGGTCTGATGGAAGAAAACTGGCCAGAATAAAAGATTAAACCAAGCTTCTTCTGCCACATATAAACATGATTATTTCCTGGATGCAGTGATGAGATAAATCCTGAATATCGGATGTAAAAATGCAGCTGGTAAACTGAGTAACTTGGCCCAATCAATATACTTTATGTGTACACTGAGCAGAAGTAATGATCTCTGTATGTTTCTGAAGCTTACGTTGGCTCTTTATACTGCCCCCCGGTGGAAAACTCACCTTACAACTTTAGCCTTTTAGTGCACCGACCCGACAACAGCTCTTTTCCGAACCTTGGCTCTTTTATTTTTATTTTTGGCAATGTAGAATGTATTTATACTGCCTCGTTTCAATTAGCCTGGTCATCAGTTGGTTTAATTTCTCTTGGGGAAACCAGACATTGCTTCTTTTGGGTTTTGTTAGCTCCACTGTAGGCATTGACATTTTTGTTTTAACCAACACATCAGTCGAATCCAGGAAGTAGAGTGTAAGCATGCTGTTTCTGTGTGCAAAGTTAAATCAAGTTATTGTTTGACACAAAGTCAAAAGAGGTGAACATATACAGCCTGCTATATCAATTCTAGTTGGCTCTGGTTAACACGTGGCTTCATCTCTGTTTGCTGATTGGCCGATTGTACTTCCTGTTTTCTGCAGTTCTGCGATACCTGCAGCTGGAGTGAAAAAAATTGAGTAGAGGCACTAGATGGCGCCAGTCAGGCTTTCAGTAATAAAAAATAATAATGGTGCAGTGGAAAGCGCTAGGAAAAATAATAAAAAATGTTGCAAAAATGTTGTCTCATTTTGTAGACTTAAACTTTATAATAATATATATTCGAGTTGGAAATAAATATCAGCAAACTTCTATGTGTCAAAATCTTCTTTTCAAGATTTGCAAACTGGAGCTACCATAAGAGTTGATGTTTATGTCGTTATGTTTTATATCGGTGGAAGAAAAGTGCACTTTAGAAAAATTACTTTTGAAATTAAGTCCCAGAGGAATAAAAAAAATAAAAAAAAAAACTATTAGATTGGACAGTTTCCATGCAAATTGTGAGAGTAAACTCACCAAGCAAGTTTGTGTCTTTTTTTAGACTAAGTAAATTATAAAAATCTACTTCTTCACATTGGGCCGGAAATTTACTTTAACCAGGCTAGCGCCAACTAGGTCAGGACTTTGTTGCTGCTGGAATTGAGCTTGAGAAAAAAAAACACACTGCAAACAGAAATTAAGAAGTGACATCAAATTGAAACATCTGTTTGTAGTTCTGCAAGTTTGCTGTTGAAGTAGAAGCTGCTGGAAATTTAGATTCAAATTTCACCTTTGCTATGCTGTGATGGAGCTGCTCTAGCCTGATGTTTCAGTCGGTTTTATTTGACTCTGTGGAAATGGCAACTATCACTAACATTCATGTTTACACTGTACTTCACAGACAACAACTGATGTGTTGGTCGGAGTGACTATTGTGAAAAGGACCCGCCTTCTACAGAACAAACACGCTCAGACTGTTTCCACAGAGTGAAATGAAACCGACTGATACATCAGGTTCTCTTTCTGTGTTTCCATAGACACAATGTTCCTTTAGCTATATTTTTTCACATCATAGCATAGCACACAAGTATCACTATTAACAGCATTACAAAGTATGGTTTTAACTTTTCATTTATGCTGAATTGTAGTTGTCTTTCACCTCCAGAAAGTTACACGGTGCACCTTTAAGTGAAACTTGAATGTCCTGTTTTTTTGTAGTAAAACATACTGTTTAAAATAATTGGTAGTTTTTGTCCTCTCTCTCTGCTGAAAAAGCCATAGATAAATCCTTTGTTGTATTGCTGTTATACTAACAAGAGAAAAATGCGTTTGTTGCCACTCTGTTTTCTTTAAACTCTCTTTTCCTTCCTTTGAGCAGGTAAATTATGAGCGTCTTTTAACACACTTGTAATCTTGTAATCAAAGGACGGATTTAGCCCAAATTTTTGCCTGCAAGGACATAAAAAGGGCAAAACGCACTCAAACTCTCATTCCGCGCTCTAATTACTGTAATCAAGCAAACGAAATGAAACGTCTGACTGTGAATGGTGCGATTCTGACACAGGAACATCATTAAGACCTGTTCTGTGGCTCTGGAGTGATGTGTCATTTATTATGGTGCATGTATGTAACACTTGGGGGGTGGTGGTAGTAGAAGAAGAAGAAGCTGCACTTGGTCTCCAGCTGTTAGACGCCCAATTACAATAAGCCCTGGGTCCTAAACGAAGCCAGAGCAGATCTATTATTAAAGCTGTTCTGTATGGGCTGATTCACACGTGGATCTTATCTCATGTGAGCGCACTCGGTGAACCATTGTGCCTGGTTCAAGATGAGCTGGAAGATAGTTTTCAGCTCTTTATGTTCTAATTTTATGCAGCTAACAGTATAAATATAACAAATTGTCTAGAAAGCCTTTAGAGGCAAATAGAAAAACAAGTGTTTAGGCTAAATACAGTTGGACAGTCCTGAAGTCACATGACAAAAACACACTGCTGTGTGCTAAAACTGAACACTTCAGAGTGTCCTTTTATTGTGACCAGGCAGCACTATGTACATACCTTATATTCATGCTGCATAGGTATGGACTTGAGTCTGACTTGAACCACTTTTGACTTGATGAAATGGACTAAAGCTGCATTCACAATACAAACTGAATCAGACTTAGCTCATTTGGGGACCAATGTAACATTGTAGCTTTCGTCAAACTGGCCATGTTGCGTTCAAAATATTATTTTATTTTACCAATCTAACCACACATCTTCCTGTTACCTGTAGAGGAGCTGTGGGACAGAAACACATAAGCAAACAGCAAAAAAGACACTTGGTTTCTCAGCTACATCAGTTGCTATGGCTGGACATTCTTTTGTCTTTATGGATCTATCCTACAACTTCTCTCACATTAACGGCCCAGTGTGAGTGACGGACGAAGTGTGGAACATGGACAGCATGGTTTTTCAATCTGAAGAGACGCTCGAACAAATGTAATGTAAGCTGTAGTGTTACTTTCTGTTTGGTTCTTGTTATAGCTTTGTTATTTTTATAAACATTGGGCGATAATGGTGATATACGGTTGTGTGATTAGATTTAGTTATAACTGAATAAGCCACTGCTCTACTTTTATGTGTTTTTGCGTCTTATTTGTCTCATTATCAATCTCACACTTTGTTTTGATTCTGGGCCCATGTGTCTTAGCGCGGATCAGGTCACTGTTCACTTCCTGGTATTGTTCCGCTCTCAGCCTGTTTACGTTCGCAAAACAAACAAACTGCGAGACCGACCTCTCCAACTGGATCAAATTTTACTCCAGATCAGAATTTGTCTTGGCGTCTATACCCAATCAAGCTAGACTATCTTGGCAAACAAATGTTGGTCTGAATCTTAAGTGAATTGTTAATGCAGCCTTAGACTTGGGACTAGACTCGGATTCAAAGTTCAGGTACTCAAGACTTGACTTGAAGCTTTGTGATTTGAGTTGACTTCTCGTCCTGTTCATTTTTATTTTAATCTTAGACATTTTATTAATTACAAACCTGGAATAGTGGAAATGATATGTAATAAAACAGGGGCAATGGTGGTTCTTCACAGTTTCATCTTAAAAGCTGTCCATGTTTGACCATAATCAAAGCATACGAATGTTGTGCCAAAAACATGTGCAAAACGTCAGTCTAATATATTTAAATTGATAGACAGTTTCTTTAGCTTTGTATATTTTTGTATGTTCAAGTTCTTAAAATATGTCAGTCGCTCCGTGTTTGCTACAATTTTTAGTTCAATACAAGCTTAGATTAATGTATTTAGGGGCAAGAGTTTCCAACTTTCTGTCATTTTGTGCCCAACATGTGCTGTATAGAAAAATCCTGAAAAGAAAATGTGGCTCTAACTCAATTCAACCTTTCCGACTTTCATGTCAGTCTCATCTCTCCACAGCGCTTTGCTCATTCAGACGCTGTCAGTCCAAAACTAAACTTCACACAATATTTGACACAACGTTTAGACTCATGTCAATATTAAAATCCCACCACAGAACTATTTTTAGCTCAAACGTGTCAAACATTTTACATCACAGCCTTTTCTTTTCCAAACTTATATTCCCTGCAGTCACCTGTCAGAGGCGCTGCTGAGCAAAGTTACTCAAAAACACGCTTAAAGGTCAATAAATAAACAAGGAATGCATATTTTGTGTCACGTAAGCTGCAGAAAAGTTGAGATTTGACTTCTTTTGTTGTGTTGTGTTAGTCTATAGCTGTTAAGAAATGTACTGACGCCATCATAAAGCATTTCTCTGCCGCTGGGTTTGTGGACTTTGTGTAATAAAGTGTAAAGTGTCCATGAAATGAAGCCGGCTGCTGAAGGCGTGACAATGTAAACCATCCTTGAAACAATATCATATAAAGTGAAGGATGTAGTGGAAACGGCATATGAAACTTTGTTGAAAATAGCAAAAACAAAGTTAGTGTATAGCTTCTGTTCTCTTGGCATCACCTTCTCCAAGCCAATAATATTTACTGCTTGTCTTAAATGGATCCTGTCAGATTTCAAAAGCTAAGAAAGTCAGGGAAAAATAGCATGTTTCTCCCTAGTCTGGGTTTGTTTAGTGCGATCAGTATTTGATCCACAAACAAAACATGCATCTTCACTAGCAAGGACATCACCACACACTAGGTTGTAGGTTACATCATATTTTATTGTGAATGAGAAAGAAGATTGTAATGATGCAATGTGGCTCAGGGCGGCTGGTGAGACTGTGGATGGGGGCTCTGTCACAGAGGGTCCGCCCAGATCGAGAAGATCACCAAGGGGGGCCAACTTGTGGAATGACACAAATTGTATACACTTTGTCCAAGTTTTTCTTGGAATGACAGTATGTACGGTAATGCATTGTAATATAATGTGTTACAATATAAATCTGGACACACCGTAAGTGTGCATATCTTTATATAGACCAGGGATCTACTATAGCTCGCCACCACCTGGCAATAACTCCCCAAAGGATTTTCAACCATACACATAACACTTTGGTACACAAACTTTACTTTAATACGTGCCTATTTTAATTGCAAATTGTGTCCAATTCTAAATTGATAATGGCTAAGGTTTCATATAGACATCTAATTGTAATTCATTTAACTTCAGTTTCATGTCATCGCTAATAGTAGTAGCTCACCTCCAGATTTGTCTTGCAAAAGTAGCTCTCTTTTTGTAAAAGGTTGGAGACCCCTGATATAGACCAATTGTCATATTTGACTGTAGCACAGAAGAATTTATAATTTTAAAATGCTTCCCTCAACAAACTCTGACTCCAATCAAATTGTCCATTTAAGTTTGACACGAAGGATGGGTCAAATGCAGGGACAAAAAAAAGTATACCTTGGACAGGAGACTGTCCAAGGTATACTTGGACAGGTAGTGCTGCCTGATACATTGTAATTGGTTCACAATCTAGAATTGTGAAATATAAAAAACTTGCAAGACTGTCATTTGCCCGCCATCTCGTCTCTTTTTTCTGGCCTGTTCTCTCCTTCCCTCTCTCCAACTCTCTCTCTTAACCTCTGTCTCTCTCTTTCTCTCTCTCTCTTTACCTCTGTCACTTTACCTCTGTCTCTCTTTCTCTCTCTGTCTCTCTCCTGTTGTGGTGGTTGGGCGGCGGCCATGTTTGCTCCTGTCATGCCGCTGTGTGTGTGTGTGTCTCTAAATGTCGCTTGTCTGGCTGTGCTTGGTCAGTCTGACTCATGGCTGTTGTCTTTGCTCTGAATCTCAAACGCGTCGCTGTGGTTTTGATGGACACAGCCTTCCCACTATTCCCCTCCTCTCCCTCTCCTCCTTTCTCTCCCTCTCTTCCTCCTCCTCCTCCTCCTCCCTCTCCTCTTCCCTCCCTCACCACCTCGTTCCTCCACTGTCTGCAGAGCTAGATGTGTTTTTTCTTTATGCTACACTTGCAGAATTGCATAGTTAAATTTTAGTTATGTTTGTATTACCAAGTTGTCTCAAGCATTGGTTTAATTATCAAAATGTGAAGTTAAGCAAAAGGTTGACTGAGGTTTACTTTAATTAAATATTAGCCTGGATTTGGTAATGTACTTTCATCTTTCATGTTTTAACAAAAAAACATCAACAACTCATGATATTTGTGGATTGAATTATTAATTTGACACAGACTATCTTTATTTAAAAATGTGTTTATTGATATGTTACTTTATTTTGACGACTTTTAACATGAATCTTCACAAATGAAAACATGTAGAGCAGACTTTTGAATACTCAGCCTTTTCTTTTTTGTTCCTTAATTAAGTCAGTTTTCCCTTCAGCCTCTTTTATCCTGCTGCCCTTATCAGTCTCTCTCTTTCTCTCTCGCTCTCTCTTTTTATCACTGTACTTCCTTCTCTCTCTGTCTGTCGCTCTTTCTTTCATTTGTCTACCCCCCTCCTTTTTTGCTCTCTTTCTGTCTTTCTCTTTCTCCCTTTTTCTCTGTCTGTCTGTACCCCCTCCCCTTCTCTCCCACTTGTTTTTTCTCTCTCTTTATGCCCCCTTCTCCCCTCCCTTCTCTTCCCTCTTTCCCCCTTTTTCCTTCCTTCTTCCCTCTCTCTTTCACCTCCTCTCTCTCCTCCTCTCTCTTTCTCTTTATCCCCCCTCCTCCCTTCCTTCACTCTCTCTTCCCCCTCCTCTCTCTCTGTCTCTCTCTCCCTCCCTCTCTCTCTCTGCCTCTCTCTTTCTCTCCCCCTTCTCTCTCTCCATCCTCTCTCTCTCCCTCCTTTCTCTTTCTTCCCCCACCCAATTCTCTCTCTCTCCCTCCTCTCCCCTTCTCCATCTCTCTCTCTCCCTCCCCATCTCCCTCTCTCTCTCCTCTCTTTCTTCCCCCACTCATCTTTCTCTCCTCCTCTCTCTCTTTCTCCCCCTCCTCTCCCTTTTTCTCTTTCTCCCTTCCCTCCCCCTTCCATCTCCCTCCTCTTTCTCCCCCTTCTCTCCCCCTCCCTCCTCTCTCTCTCCCCTCCTCTCTCCCTCTCTCCTCTCTCTCTCCTCTCTCTCTCCCTCCCCTCCTTCCCCATATCCCTCTCTCTTTCTCTCTCTCCCCTCCTTCCCCATCTCCCTCTCTCTCTCTTTCCCTCCTCTCTCTCTCTCTCTCCTTCCCCATCTCCCTCTCTCTCGCTCTCTCTCCCCTCATTCCACATCCCCCCCCCCCCCCCCCCCCTCTCTCCTTCCCCATCTCTCTCTCTCTCTCTCTCTCTCTCCCCTCCCTCACTCTTTCTCTCCCTGATAGTCTGGTGCTCGTTATCTGGCCTGCGTTTGATCTCTCTCTTCTTCTTCCTAATTTCTTCTCATGTGCGTCACGGCTCTGGGTCTCCCGCTGCCTCTGAGTGTCGTCACTGTTTCATGCTCTTTCTCCGTCATTAAAACTCTTCTCCTTCGTCCGCAGCTCATTTGGTGATGGATTGAAGCTTACAAACTTCATAGACGAAAATAGAATCTGCCCAAGTCATCAATAATTACTGGTGGTGATAATTTAATTTGCACAGTAATATATCAAATTATGCTTTCATAAATGCCAGTATGATGTTTGATGAATGGAGCGCTGTAGCAAAGGTCTTTGTGTCTTATTTTAAAAGATGTTTGGCTGGATAATTGTGCAAGTGGAGCTTTCATGAGTAAAATCCACAGTCCAAGCTACAGATTACTGTTTTATGAAAAGTATTTTTATTTGCAATTTGCTATGTCACTCCCAGGCATAATTTGCAGTCATTTCTGCTCCTTGTTGCTGTTATAGAGTTCACTGGTGATTGGAGCCTATCCCAGTGACTTTTGGACAGTGGCGAGCTCATTGCAGGGTTAACACATAGAGACAGACACCAACAATTATTCAGTCTTTTACGCATCACAAGTTTTTGGAGGTGTGAGAAAACTGGAGAGAACATGCAAATTCCAATCAGAGAGGTCGAGAAATGTTGACCTTTCTGGGTGGAGAGATCTAGCCATGTTGACTTGGCTTGACTTGGAAGCAGAACCCACGATTGCCTTTTTGGTAGTCCAATAAGAAAATTATTGGATTATGCTATAGACTTTTTTATTTTTGACTCTTCTACGTCCTATAGTTTCCTGTCGTGGCTTTCTTAGTGAGTCCACACACTGTAAAAGTGACATTAGAGCTGACTCATCTGTACTTTCATCTGTACTTTGACATTTGACTCATTCTTGGGACCCTTAGCAGCATTCTCAGGCATCACATTCAGTCTGTGCCTATGACTCTTCTGTGTGCATCCACATGTGGGCAGAATGTGA
Source organism: Mugilogobius chulae (assembly GCA_038363315.1). NCBI lineage: Eukaryota > Metazoa > Chordata > Actinopteri > Gobiiformes > Gobiidae > Mugilogobius > Mugilogobius chulae. Next base: position 41,146,435 of record CM076408.1, read on the forward strand.
GATTTAAGGACATACATCATTAACACTACAAAGTATAACATGTTGTACCACTTATGTATAAAGTGACATCAGTTGTACAACTCACTGATGTCACTTTATCTGATAGTATTTATGTACTTCTTTTTACATCTTCTCAAATGCTGCTCTGTAAAGAAACATAGTAATACCGAAGGCTTTTTAGCTCATATTTATACACTGGTTATTTACTTTGTCTTTATGCTGCAGTTATTCATAATCAAAGTTATATTGTACATAATATTATATTACTCTATACTGATGCCAATTTATCTACTATCCTGTTTCATGCACAGTGCTCAGCCATAACAGACACTTATTTTAAAAAGGAGTTGTTATTATGATTTTGATGTATTAGAGGATCAGTCTTCATCTTGTAAATGTTTTATATGCAATGTGTAATTTTGTTTTACTTATTGTGCAGTCTTGTGTCTTTGTTTGTCTTGAAATGTTGCTGACACTCTTGAAAAAGAGATGTGTAATCTCAATGAGGCCCTTGGTTAAATAAAGGTGAAATGAAAAAATATAATTAATAATTTGTTGTAAAGTCAATTTTAAAAAAATTTGATTGCATTTTTATCTTTTTCCTGCTGTTCCCCATTGTAGGACAAATAAAAGAGATTTTATCTTCTCTTTATAACCAAAATACTTGACAATAAACCAATAGGAAACCCATTTATTTATCTAAAGGTTTTGTACCTAAAATCATCGTTTCATGTCCTCAGTGGCAATTGTTGTTGTGATTTTGGCCTATACAGAAAAATGTAATAGAATTATCAAAACCTTACTTAGGAGTTGCTCGAATTGTGAAATAAATAATAAATACTAATGTGAATAAATGGTAAATTATTTCTCTTCTCAATAATGTAAAACTGACACAGAAACAAGGAGTAAAATGTGTTGTCCTTATTGTAATCCAAATCTCCTCAAGCAGCGCTCCAAAGTTAGCTTCATTTGCACTCACTGGTTTTCTTCCTGTTTTTTTTTTTTTTCTCTGCAGCTTCTCTGGAGTGCACCCCATCGTCTCCTTAAACCCAGACGGACCAGGCTTCGCTAACAGACTACAACATTCCCACACAGCCTCCACAAATCCACAGTAAACCTTTTGGATTTCCGGCATCTCCTCTGACTCATCTGGGAAAACTGCTGAACGCTCCCCTTTATTTCGGACTTGTCATCTCTGCCTCATCTCCTCCTGGACCGCTGCGTTTTCCACGTTTGACCCGAGATCGAGCGAGTTTGCTGATCTTTACAGGAAAAACTAGCGCACTGTTAACTCCTACTTCATTCCTTCATAATTTAATAGTCTCGTAACTCTTTTTTTTCTTTGCACGCACCACTCCCAGAAAGTCAAACGCTTGGCCCACTCTCTGAAATCATTTTAACACAATGAAAGCCGCGGTTTTGCCTTGAGTTTGGATAATAGCGATCTGTATGGAATGATTTTCCTTTAGGGATGCGATTGTGCAGAAAACTCCCTTTGACCCAGTTTCACACAATCTGTTTTTCATGATTGGGTCACAAGTGGGCAGATGCATCACACCTACGATTAGGAACACATTTTCAAAGTCCTTGGCCTTTTGTGAATTAAAGTTGTGTGTAAGTTTTATGTAGCACTGCAGATGGAGAAACTGTGCTGTGAGAATACGTGAATAATGGGGAATTGTTGAAAGATTAGAGGCGTCATATGGTGCTGATCTGGCAACACAACCAGGCCATATTGTGCTAAGCAATTTGTAAGTGATACCATTTGGCAACAGTGCATTTGTCACAAGTTAATTAAAATAAAGCTTTCTTTTAAACATAATAAAAATTATACTCTGTTAGCTCTTGCAGAAACAATTGGCAACTCAATTCCATGGGAAGCACAATTTTTCCTCCATCACAATGGAGACTCTCGATGGAGGTCATTTCTCCCTCAGGAACATTAATGCCCAAAAAAAGCCTTTTGATGACTGTAAATTCAGCAGTGGCTGTGTGAAAAATGCCAAGTTGCCGCCATTGCCAAACTCTAAAGTTATTAAGACAAACATCGGAATGTCCCTGAAAAGTTTTGAATCTAAGAGAAAAGTACTTGCTCCTATTTTTTTGCAATATTTGTGAATTCTCAAACTCTACAGAAATCCATCTGGCCCTCCGATTGGCCAACCCGGTCGTTGCAGCAGAAGATGAAGGGAGGGGAACGAGTAGTGCCTGAATCAAGCAAAAAAAAGATGGCAGCTTCTGTTGATGTACGTGTTTCTGTTGCTACTGATTCTCTTTCAGCAGAAATACAGACTTCTGCTGTTTGAAAGAAGAGCGAAGATGTGTGTGACACTTCTATCTCAAGCGCACATTAGATTTTGATTTGTTGTTGTGATTGCTTAAGCACAAACTGCGGCGGTCAGTAGTTACCGAGTCAACCTATTGGCTTGAAATATTTCATAAACTTCCACTTTTTCCTGAATGCTTTCAGCGGGAGAAGTTCCAGATGGATAATGTCGAAGTCAACACATACATCTGGCCTGAACCAGGTTAACTTGCCCCAGAGCAGGAGCTTAAATGTTCCCAACAATGGCCTTAGTACCCGGCCCATCTTATTTGGGAATATAACACAAAAGTGGTCAGGAGCTAAAAAGGTTACGGAAACGGCAAAACATTCCCGTTGAGCAAAAAACAAATGGGCCCTTGAATATTAGAGCATTTTGTTCCCAAATACCACAGACCAGATACAGTATTAATTATTGTATATAAACAGATGCAAGAACATTGTACTGTTTGATTTCCATGGAAATCTTGTAGTTTGTTGCACAAATCTTAATTTTCAAAATATTTTGCTAAATAAAACATCATAATAAGCAAACATTAAAGGGCCAAAATGACAAGTCTGACAGCAGCAGTTAGACTACAAAGTGAATGACAAACAGCAGGAGGATTCAAATTGCACTACAGGTGAATCTTATTTGAAACTTTGCAGCAAGTAGCATGAAATTGTTCGTTCTTTTAAACAATCTATGCCTAAAATTCAGGAAGTATGCTTGTTTCTGTTGTTACCATGCACTAGTTTCTTTTTAATCAATGACAAATACTGTTCTGTACATGTTAGGATCATAATATTTCATCTGTCCACTTGTGACTTAATCAGAGACACAATCTGACTTCCACACAATCCTTCCTCTTCCTCTGTAAAACCACTCAACGACCTCTGACCTCTGACTGTAGCAAACCCCAAAACTGTCTCATCCAAAATATACTTCTACATCAGGATCGAAGTCCACAGACTGAAGTAGCATCTCATGAACTGTAAATGTCTTTCTTCTCTTCAGTGTCGTGCAATGGTCCTGTAACATGGGAACTTCACTGTGAAACTATCCAAATGTCACTATGTATACGCTGGATTATTCTGATAAAGTCTGTGGAAATGATGTCTGGGAAGAAAGATGAAGATGTTCGAAGCAAAAGTGACAATCTTAAACAGGGGAAACAGCTGGAATTAAGTCGATTTAGCTTCAGTTTGAGTGTATTTGGATTAGTTCAGTAAAGCAGTTTGGCAAAAGAATATTATATAAAGGTTACGCTCAGGAGACATCACAATGTTTAAAATGTTTATAATTGAGATTCAAAACAGGTCTAAATTAGCAGTGTGCTGTTGAAAGGTGCATTTGTTGATCTGGTTTACCTTTAATAAAAAATGGTGCAAAGGTAAGAAGCTAACTTAATCTTAACCAAATTTTTTTCACAATAACAAAAAAGAAAAAAAGATCCAACCAAAAACAACAACAACAAAAAAGATATTTATTTTTATTAAGAAGTAATTTATTTTTATTAAGAAGAAATTTATTTTATACGTATATTTATGATTATGGTGATGATGATGGTGATGATGATGATTACAACCCCCAATTGTTTTTATTTTTACTTATTTTAAATAATTGTATTATGCATTTTGTCTATTTAATGACTCTTTAATATTATAGAACTTTTTCTGTTTTTGTTTGTTTTATTTATTTTGAATTTATTTTGTTATTATTATTTTTATTAATTTATTTTTGTCTAGGTTTTGTCACAGTAAATTTACTAACCACAAAAGATATTATTTTTTAAATGGCACTGTATGTGTTCACGTAAATGAGCTTTGGATTATTCTCAGACAGCAATGTTAAAAGTTGTATGAAGGATTTTCAAAACTTTTTTTTTGTATTATTAATCTTGATCAAAAACAGCCTTGTACTTATGGTAAACAGAAAAATAATTATAAAAATATATAAATTATGGCCATGGTTAGGCTAGTATAATGTTGACCAATAAAAAGGAGGTATCCCATTATCTATTGGCCTGTTGACCTGTCAATCAAACCCACTCTGATCCTAAGAAACTCATTGGTCCAGTTAGAAGAAGTGGGCGTGTCTTGAGGCATTATCATCAGTTGCTGGTTTTGTCTTCCTCCTCATACAACTTCTAAACAATACAAACAATATTTTAGAAGTACGTGAACGCAACTTATTGGCCAAAACCAACTAAACCAGCCACTCACATGCAGCTAAAATTCTGAATTCTCGCTGTTTTAACTTACTAAGATTGTCATTTTCCACGTTGCCAGATCAAAGAATGGAAAACCCTTCGTGTCTCTTAAATGTGTTTAAAACTGACTTATCTTCAGAACCAGAGGACGCCCTGAAGAAACGTACAGAGTTAAGCTACAAGGGCTGGTGAAACGACTCCTGCTGCTGCTAACGAGAAAGAAAACACTCACATGGATGTTAAGTATGGAGCGCTCTCTTCGTATGTCTCTCTTTCGTGCTGCTTGAGACAATTTTTAGACTAAATATCTCCAAAATAGCTTAGGAATTGTCAGTGTTTTGTCCGGACAGTGTCTTCTTCCCATGTATCTCTATGAGGACCTCTCTGTCTGTGGAAATGGCCTGTCACTGTTGTAAATCATATCGTTCTTGCACTTGAAACACGTGTCTGTCCAGAACAGAAGCAGATGAACTGTAATTGTGGTATAGGCACTTTGTAAATACACTTGTGGACCTTTTATTGTTGTTTTTGGGGATCATGGTGCAGCGCTGGGGAAGCATGAAGTGTTGCTCTGTAGGATGATGGTGTTAAGTTTATAATAAATATTTACTCAGAGATACTCAGACGAATGTGCTCTTCATTTTTGTGTATGTTAACATGTTTTATGTTTATGAAGGAAAAGGCATCTGACATATTTGTGTGATTATAAGCTCAAAACTAGTTCCACACAGTATTGGTCATTCAGTCAAATTTTCACTTACATTGATCATTCTGCTTCTCTCTCATAGGCTCTATTTATCTTCCTACCTGACTAGTTAGCTGTCACTTCATTTATACTTTAATGCATTTCCAGTAACAAGGCTATGTTCTGGTAAATAACCATCAGTGGGTGCTATAGATCAGTTAGAAGGATTGACCTAAGCCCATGAGCAAGAGAAGAAATCACATTTGTTGGAAAGAGGAAAGAAAAGCAAGAAAGCAAAGTAAGAGAAGAGTATCTGTTTTAGTAACTTAAAGGTGCCCGTTTTTCACTCTCCAAACACAATTTAGTTTTTAAATCTGATGACTTCCTTTCATGAATCCTTTGGTTTATATTGACATCTTTCATGATTCCCACCAAACAGTAGGTCAGTGTAAGCCCTCATTCATCCAGGAGTAATCCGTAGTAGAAAGGCCTCAGAGTTGTCATCTGGACAGTGTATTTGAAGATTGAGACATTATATAATGCGACAGTCATATTCAATCTGATAGAAATTATCTAATGGGGTGTTTCCACTAGCCCTGTTTGGCCCTGCTTAACTCTATTTGGCCATGTTTCCACAAATTTTTTAGTACTAAACAAATGACTAAATATTGCATAAAGTCTGTGCAGAGTTCACGTTCTTTTTCCTGTTTGGTTTGTTCTGATTTGCGGAGCTTGACCTGGCCCGACTCTGGCGGAGAAGAGACTGAGCTGAGGCAGACTCCTGCGGAGCAGATATGCAGGATGTGGGACAATCCTGATTGACGACAGCTCTGCGCAGCTACTCCGACAATCGGAACTGAGCGGAGTGGAGCTGTATGTAGTGGGATCAGCGTGTAACGCAGAGGTGTATGTATATGTGTTACAATTGTAAACAATAACTGAGCCTCAAAGCCTGTTCAATAAATATTCAATAAATAATGTCATAAATGTTGTTGAACACCTGATTTTGCTCATTGTCTTCATTGAGTTTCTCCAGATTGTAACTAATTATTTGTAAAATGCAGATTTTCAGAATATCCAGAAACAGTAAAATAAGGCACTCCACTGTAAACACAATCAACAGTTGATTAGTTGTGAATAAACTATTAACTATTTGCAGCGCTATAAATGCAACAATACCCTGAACAATTGCAATGTTTTTGAATGTTATCAATGTAGCACCCGTATCGCCACTCTATTTGTTGTGTAGTTGAGAATGGTGGGTGCTTGGGTTCGTTTTAAGTTCAGGTGGATACCACTAAGGTGCACCTAATAATAAATTACTTACACTGTGTTAACCTATTTAAGAAAATTGAGACCCAGAGAGAATGTTAAGTTAGCCAAAAATAATAAAAGGCGTAGTTTAATGAAAAAATATTAATTTGGTAAATTAAACAATAATTATCCCCAACAAAACACAAATATCTAATTAGGCAAAATATGTAAAACAAATAACCAAAATATCCCCCAAAAATCTACTGCAATCCCCTTGTTTTCACAGAAACCCTTGTTTCAAGTAGACAGTCTCACCGTAATACACTTTACAATAGTAAATATTTTCACCACCGTCCGTGTTTCAAGTAGACAGTCTTACCGCTTTACGTTGCCATAGTAACAGTTTTCCCAAGAGTTAGTGTTTCCCACCCAAACTGTTTGTCCCAAAAATGTTTACTGGCCAGCAAAAAAAAACAACACACAATCTTCGAGCTCACGATGCGATGAATAGGGCACGCCCGGCGTGGTGCTTCTGGTTCCCTCGCTCCTCTCTGCTCCCGCTCCGCAGGCCCCGCTCCGGCCGGCGGGAATCTGGCCTCGGAGGGTTCCACAGCGGCTACGAAACTTCACCGCACACACGACCGGCGCTCACAACCAGGACTCACGACACACGAGTCCGCTGTCTTTCTGCTTGCTCCTCCGCCGAAATCCACCGAGTTCCGGGCTCTTTTCTCAGTCTTTTCGAGAGTTGTTTCTTACAGACAATGCGTGGCGTCCTCACTCCGTGCGAGTCTGGCGAGAGAGAGAGAATTCCTAGAGGCCTCGAGCTTTTTCCTCTACGTCTCTCACGCAAGGTCACGTGTACTCACGCAATGCGTAACAACGGCCAATCACAATCGACTATACAGAGTGAATACAGAAAGGACCAATGAAACGTAATATTATAACAAATTAAAAGTAAACAGAAGCTAGGCAAAAAACAAAAACCTCTAAAGATATTATTTAAACTAAATAATATAACTTGAGCTTTTACATCTAAATCCAAAAATACATATCTTGGATAAATAGTGCAATATAATGTGTCACTGTTGCTTGCTAAAGTAAATAAACGTTTACTTATATTATTTTGTGTGACTTACTTGTGTGTAATGAAAAGTTAAACAAACCTATCATCACTTGTTACCGGGTAATACTCAAATTTACCACTGGGCTACACCCTCCCCCTTCTAGAAGATTTTGATGTCCTCATAAAAATAAACTTTACAGGACTCTAATAGTCTTACAACTAAGGGTAGAGGCCAAATGGGAACAAGTGAAACACAACGCCATGGGGTGGCACCAGAGGGTACGACAAAGACTGCTTCTGGGGTCTCTGTAGAGTCCGCTTCCCACCAGCACACCATGGCTTAGGACTGTTACTGGATGTTCAGAAGGTTTGCCAAGTTCATCATAGCTCAGCTTTACCACTGGACGGGTGATTCTTCTGGCACGCTCAGCTTGTTCCATCTCAGCTTGAGTGTCTTGGCTTTGGTTGAGGTCTGCTCCCCCTTCTGGAACGTTGACTTCTGGATCAGCGCTGGGAAGCCGGCTTGGAAGATCATTGACAACAGGTTCTAGTTCGACCAGCTCTGGAACTTGTCTTTCCGGTTCAGCTTGTGTGGTGACTGGCTTGGCTTGCTTGGTGGACATGTCTTGAACTGTCACCAACTTGTCCCAGTCGAACTCAAAAGGTCTTGGTAGGTAAACTTCTTCACACTCTGATTCTGAGGACCGGTCTTCATCAGGGTTGGTTGTTTGTGCAGTTTGTTTGGTCTTTTGTGCTCTGGTTTCAGGTCTTTGTAGTGGCTCATTGTCACTTTCATTGGCAGGGAGTCTCACCAGGTAGCCAATGGGCAAAAGGTGGTTGCGGTGAATGGTCTTCTCTGCTCCCATACCTCTCTCGGGTTTGATCTTGTAGACTGGCAAGTCAGGTAGCTTTTCAATAACCACATAGGGTGCAGGTCGCCATTTGCACTTTAACTTGTGTTTGCCTGTGACTCCAAAGTTTCTCAGCAGCACTCTGTCGCCTTTGTCGAGAACTTGTTCTTTAACGTGTTTGTCATGTGCTTTCTTGTTTCTTTGGTGGTTCTTGTCTGAGGTCTCTGTGGCCAGGCTGTAGGCTTTCTGAAGATCTTGCTTGAGCTTTGCCACGTATTGATGGTAGGACTTTATCTTTTGGTTGTTGTCAGTTACGCCGAAACAGATGTCTACAGGGAGGCGAGCTTCTCGGCCGAACATTAGCAGGTAAGGCGAGTAACCAGTTGCGTCGTTTTGCGAACAGTTGTAGGCGTGGACCAACTGACTAACTTTTGACTCCACTTTTGTTTTTGCTTTGGATCGAGAGTGCCAAGCATTGACAAGAGTGTACGGTTGAATCTCTCTGGTTGCGGATCTCCCTGAGGGTGGTAAGGAGATGTTCTTGACTTGCGAATGCCCAGCATTTTAAGAAGGTCTTGGATCAGCTTGCTTTCAAAATCACGGCCTTGATCTGAATGAATGCGGGCAGGGAGTCCGTAATGTACAAAGTAACGCTCACACAGGATCTTGGCTACTGTGGTCGCTTTTTGGTCTTTGGCTGGAAAAGCTTGAGCGTACCTCGTAAATGGTCTGTCACTACAAGGATGTTGGCGAAACCTTGAGAGTCTGGCTCAAGTGACAGAAAATCTATGCAGACGAGGTCTAGTGGGCCTTGGCTGGTGATCTGGTTTAAGGGCGCAGCTCTTTGAGGAAGTGCCTTGCGGGTGATACATCTGCCACAGTTCTTTATGTACTGTTCAACCTCAGCTCCCATCTTTGGCCAGTAGAACCGGTCTCTGACGAGTTCAATAGTCTTGTCCATGCCCAAGTGACCGGACTCATCATGCAGGGATCTCAGGACCATAGGTACAAACTCTTTGGGCAGTACCAGCTGCTTCACTTGAGTGCCTTTCCTCTCAACCTTTCTGTAGAGTAGATTGTCTTGAATGACCAGCTTACTTGCTTCTTTGCTCAGCAGGACAGCAGTTGGATTGTCGGTGCTGGAGACTGAAGGACCACCACAGAGCGACTGTTTGACTGGAGCAATAGTGGGGTCAGAGTCTTGGGCTTTGACAAGGTCTTTGTGACTGAACTGAGTCAAGGAACCGAGATCTAGCCGGACTGGGAAGACGAAACACTCAGGTAGACCATCAGGCGACACTCCAAGCGACTCTGCAACTGTAGTGTGTTCTTTAGGAGTTCCACGGCACCTGATCTGCTTACACAGCGCTTTAACACTTTCGGGTGGTACACTTTGCCAGCCTTCTTCATTTGTAGGAAGAGGATTGCGTGATAGGGCATCTGCGTCGATGTTGCTGCTGCCAGGCCTGTACTGCAGAGTGAAGTTATAAGTCGAGAGTGCAGAGAGCCAACGATGACCTGTCGCGTTGAGCTTGGCTGTCGTGAGAATATAAGTTAGTGGATTGTTGTCGGTTCTCACAGTAAACTGGGATCCGTACAAGTAGTCGTGGAATTTGTCTACCACAGCCCACTTGAGAGCCAAAAACTCGAGCTGGTGCACTGGGTAGTTCTTCTCTGAGGTACTTAGCTTGCGGCTTGCAAAGGCGACTGGTCTCAAGCCTTCAGGATACTCTTGGTTGAGGACGGCGCCAAGACCGTGAAAGCTTGCGTCGATGTGAAGTACGTACGGCTTGGTTGGGTCAGCGAATGCCAGCACAGGTGCGTTTGTGAGGCAGCGGATGATCTTTTGGAACGCCTCTGAACAGGACTGGTCCCATCTTTCACCAAAAGGCTCATTGACTTTGAAGTAGGTCTTGTCTGGCGATGGAGAGGACTTTCGCTTCTTTTGAGTGGGAGGATAACCTTTGCACAGCTCGGTGAGTGGTCGGACAACGATGGAGTAGTTTTTATAAATCTGCGATAGTATCCGCAGAACCCCAGGAATGACTGCAGGGAAGGAAGATCGGTCGGCTGCTTCCACCTTGTCACGGCTTCCACCTTGGCTGGGTCTGTGGCGATACCATGCTCAGAGACAATGTGCCCCACATAGGTGACTTGTGGGCGACAGAACTGGCACTTATCGAGAGACAACTTCAACCCAGCTTCTTCCAGACGAGAGATGACTTTGAGAAGTCTTTGCTCATGCTCCTCCAGGGTCTTGCCAAAGACAATGAGATCATCAAGGTAAACAATGACTTCGAGCATGTGCATGTCGCCAACTGCCTTCTCCATAAGTCGTTGAAATGTCGCAGGGCCCCTGTAATCCCCTGTGGCATCCGCTCAAACTGAAAAAATCCCAGAGGACAGATGAAGGCAGTTTTCTCCTTATCCTCTTCAGCCATCGGGATTTGATAGTAGCCGCTGCGCAGATCCAAGACTGAAAACCACTTGCTGCCGGACAAGCAATCGAGAGCGTCATCGATGCGTGGCACAGTGTATTGATCTGGGACAGTTCTGCGATTCAGGGTGCGGTAGTCGACACACATGCGAAGTTGACCATTCTTTTTGCGTGCAAGGACGATCGGTGACGCATATGGACTTCTTGACTCTTTTATGATCCCAGCTGCCAGCAGCCCTTGGAGATGACGCCGGAGATCATCTAAGTCAGCGGGGGCAATGCGTCGCGACCTCTCTCTGAAGGGAGTGTTATCGCTCAGCCGAATGTGGTGCTCGACGCCCTTGGCCAAACCAACATCCCACTCTTCTGTAGAGAACACATTGGCGTGCTTGGCTAGCTTTTGACCAAGCCTCTCTTTCCACTCTTTGCTAATGGGCGAGTCACCAAAGTCAAACAGAGAAGGGTCCATAGCTGGTGTGGTTTTGGTGTTGGAGCTGGCGAATCAGTCACAATGTCGCAACGTGCAGGTGAGCGATCACGGTGCCCATTGGAATGGCTGTCTGCTTTAAGGACTCATTACGAAGGAGCACCAGGAACTTGTTTGGGTCTAACATCTTGGAGAACAAGACAGTAGGCTGGACCAGAACACTTGGAGGTAGAGAAGGTGAGTGAGCTCGTTCAGTAATCAGAATACTATCTCCGATGTCTTGGTTCTCTTTGACTTTACAGATGACGACTTGCTCAGAGCCAGGAGGGATGACGAGAGGACCAGGCCCGGACCACTTAACTTCAGCAACAGGTAAGTCTTTGTCTTTCGTGGGCGATACTGCAGGACCAGGTAAGTGTTGTTCTCTTGCACTTGGACTTGACTGAGTTGACATTCTCAGCGTCTTCTTTATTTGCGCTTGACTTGAAAGGCTGAATACCACTGACGTTTGTGCCGATCAGGACAGGTATGGTCTCAGAGCAACGTGGGTCAGGACACACCAAGGCGAGGACGGGGACAGACTTGACTTTTTTGGACCTGGACTTGGACTTTTGCGGCAGTTCCAACTCAATCTGGATGTAGCCTTTGTAAGGGTAGCTGCTCTCCGATTCACTTAGGCCCCAGATGGCTAAACCGGTCACAGGGTTTAGTGGGATGTCTGACAGATGTTGGGCGTACCAGCTGTCAAAAATGATGGTAACTTGGGAGCCACTGTCCATCAGCGCAGTGCAGAGGTTGCCATTGATTTTGACTTGAACAGTAGAGGGCGGTCCGACGAGTCCCTCGGGCAAACTGTTGGTTTGGGCTTTTACTGAGCTTCTCTGACACTTGCATTTGTGGTCTTTACTCTTGTCTCATTATTGATTTCTGGTTCTGCTTGGACTTTCTTTGGGCTTGCAACAGTTTCTGGACAACTTTGGGATAGTTCTCAGGAGCAGCACACTTGTTGGCGTAGTGGCCATCTTCGCCGCACCTATAACAGAAGAATCACTTGGGTCTCTGGACCTTTGCTGCAGGGGTCTTGACTGAGTCTCTTTTTGACATGGCTCAGGAGCAGGACTGTACTTGGGCTTGACTGACATGACAGAGACTTGCTTTCGGAGCTTGACAACTTCTTTCTTGAGGGCTGAAGTTTTTGTCTTCAGAGCTCTCTGCCGCTGGAGTGACTGATGGCAGAGCGCTCACTGGGGGAAGACTTGACAGGGCGGCAGGTGCAGAGAGTTCACTTACTTGTGCTCTGAGTTGGTGAATCTCGGCTTTCAAATCTTTCAGCTCAGTATTTCAGTGTCAGGTGTCACAGTGGCAGCTTTGGCGTAGATGGTCTTTGGCGGGTGGAGTCTGCGACGTGAGGCCTCATGCTCTTCCTCCAGGCGTATCTCGTTTAACAGCTCGAGAAATGTGGGAGGACTGTCTCTGCGGTCTCTCAAGCCGAGGTTAAGAATCATGAGGTCTGACCTGACGGCTCCTTTAATAATTGGTCAAGGCGGGTTTATCTGCTGCGGAGACTGGAGTCCACCCTTTTTGACAACTTTGGTGAGTACTCTTTCAAGGCGTCTCAGGAACTCAGAGAGTCTCTCATTGGGATGTTGACACAGCATTCTGAACGCAAAGTAAAGTTCTTCGCCACTTCGGGTGTGCCAAACGTGGTCTCGAGAATGTCAATGTAGTCAGAAGACGTGGCGTCTGGATTGTTGAAACGGACAGCTTGGAGGATCTCGAGAGCAGGACCTTTCACACTTTCCATTATCCTCATTTTCTTTTCTCTTTCAGAACGATCACATTCTTCATCATGAGTCTCGCTTGTTCAACCCAGTTCTCCAACTGTTCTTCTCCAGGGGTGTGGGTGACACCGAGAAAGTGCGAAGTCTTCTGTACAGGTTATTGTCATTGTTTGCTGGTTTACTTGTCATTTGCAGTATATCACCAACTGCCTGATGATAGCTTCAGGAGTAGATGCTTGCAGTGGGGACTGAAGACTGGAATCAGGTTGCGCACATTTGACCATCACCGGCTGCTTGACCTTGGGCTCTTCCTCCTGCTCAGAGGGTCCAAAGATTCTCCACGCCACAGCAGATCCCTCGGGCATGACGTCAAGTGGAATAGCGGCTGCATTCACCTTCTCTCTGCACTCACATAGTACAGTTAAACTTTGAGACTGTGGGTCATACATTCTTCCTCTCACTTTAACTCGTCCGAGACCTTTGATAGTCTGCAGCGTTTCTTCAATGAAACTCACTTCGGCTTCTGGAGGTACATCTTTAACCAGCAGGGCGTTCGCCAGGTCCAGGCCTTCTCCACACACCAGTTCTTCAGCTGAGCCATTCCCACGGGTTGTGCGCTTACAGTGATCACTTGTCAGGACTAAATTTGGTAAGTTTTAGTGATATAGAGGCCTACAAACGGCTTAGTTTAAGTTTCTTACTTTGAAATAGTTAGTAGAACTTTACTTTTAAAGGTTTTAAAGTTTTGTGTTTTACACTATAGGTACCCTTTAATGTGATTTTACAGACATGAGCAGTAAAAGAGATTTTTAGTTCTAAACACCTTTAGCAAAACTAAATAAAATCTCTGGGTCAAACTAATTTTAGAGCTAAGTTTTAACTAGTTTAGATCTACTTTTGAACTAAATTTATCCCAGCGGTGCCTCCATTTTTTGTGTAGCACCCGTATCGCCACTCTATTTGATGTGTAGTTGAGAATGGTGGGTGCTTGGGTTCGTTTTAAGTTCAGGTGGATACCACTAAGGTGCACCTAATAATAAATTACTTACACTGTGTTAACTTATTTAAGAAAATTGAGACCCAGAGAGAATGTAAAGTTTAGCCAAAAATAATAAAAGGCGTAGTTTAATGAAAAAATAGTAATTTGGTAAATTAAACAATAAATATCCCCAACAAAACACAAATATCTAATTAGGCAAAATATGTAAAACAAATAACCAAAAATATCCCCCCAAAAATATACTGCAATCCCCTTGTTTTTCACAGAAACCCTTGTTTCAAGTAGACAGTCTCACCGTAATACACTTTACAATAGTAAATATTTTCACCACCGTCCGTGTTTCAAGTAGACAGTCTTACCGCTTTACGTTGCCATAGTAACAGTTTTTTTCCAAGAGTTAGTGTTTCCCACCCAAACTGTTTGTCCCAAAAATGTTTACTGGCCAGCAAAAAAAAACAACACACAATCTTCGAGCTCACGATGCGATGAATAGGGCACGCCCGGCGTGGTGCTTCTGGCTCCCTCGCTCCTCTCTGCTCCCGCTCCGCAGCCCCGCTCCAGCCGGCGGGAATCCGGCCTCGGAGGTTTCACCGCGGCTACGAAACTTCACCGCACACACGACCGGCGCTCACAACCAGGACTCACGACACACGAGTCCGCGGTCTTTCTGCTTGCTCCTCCGCCGAAATCAACCGAGTTCCGGGCTCTTTTCTCAGTCTTTACGAGAGTTATTTCTTAGACAGTGCGTGGCGTCCTCACTCCGTGCGAGTCCGGCGAGAGAGAGAGAGAATTCCTAGAGGCCTCGAACTTTTCCTCTACGTCTCTCACGCAAGGTCACGTGTACTCACGCAATGCGTAACAACGGCCAATCACAATCGACTATACAGAGTGAATACAGAAAGGACCAATGAAACGTAATATTATAACAAGTTAAAAGTAAACAGAGGCTAGGCAAAAAACAAAAACCTCTAAAGATATTATTTAAACTAAACAATATAACTCGAGTTTTTACATCTAAATCCAAAAATACATATCTTGGATAAATAGTGCAATATAATGGTCACTGTTGCTTGCTAAAGTAAATAAACGTTACTTATATTATTTTGTGTGGCTTACTTGTGTGTAATGAAAAGTTAAACAAACCTATCATCACTTGTTACCGGGTAATACTCAAATTTACCACTGGGCTACATGTCAAATACAGACACGAAGACATGGGGATAAATAAAGTGATTCAACCTTCAAAGTATGTAAGTATATCTAGCAATGCTAACGGTAGCTGCGAGCTAAATGCTAACGTGATGCTAGCGCCGCCTGGCGTCTTTTAGCATCTTTTTTAACTTTTTGTTTACTTTTCTGACATAACAACATCTCAGTAACCTCCGTTTAAACCCGGTTGTAACTCGACTTGAATTAGTTGTGCTAAAAATACATTTAATTCGTCAGAAAACATCTTAAAAGAGGTAAACAGTTTAGCTTTCCATTCTTTATTGTGGTGAGGCAGGAGATGTTTCTCAAGCTCAGTTTATCACGTAGCTATTTTATTTTCATTATCAATTTTTCGTCTGCAGTTATTAACTTTAAACTTACCGTAACTTCGACCTCAGGCGGTGTAGACTGGGATGAAGTAACGTTAGTCCGCATTTCATCTGGGTGGGTGCAGGTGGAGTGACGATAGTTCTGCAGTTTTCAAAAACGGACACTCCGAACCTTTCCAGTCCCATCGAGTGCGACGTTGGAGTTGTCCTCCATCCAGCGGGCGGTTCTCCATTTTCAAAAACGACGAATGAGTCCTTTTGATGTGGCGAAAAAACGAGTTAAAGACTCTGAAGTCTTGTGCACAGTCATCTATTCCACAGTGAACCCAAAAGTCCGGACTACGACCATGTGTTAAATTTATATGACTAAGAAGCACCTTAAGTGTCAAAGAGACAAAAAATGAGACAAATCATGCATCTCCACGCCGCCATGACTGGTCCTCGTGTAACTCAACCAGTTGTGCGCATGCGCTAACAGTCAACAATACGTCACCTACGCACTGTTGCGTTTACGTTTTGTACAGCGGAGGGAAAAATGCTCGAAACGGGCTGCGGTGCTACGCATTGAACTTCAACCTTCTACCTTGGTCATCTGCCGTTTAAGCTGGATATTTCTGAAGGTCAGTATTGTTTACCGATAAAAAATACAGGATTTTATCCATTTTCGATAGCCGTGTCCGCTGACCTGATAAATGTGTTAACAGCTGGGAACCTGGTTGCGTGGGTAGGCCAATAATGGCGCGCACGCGGCATGCTAAGTTAGGTGGCTAGCCTTGAGAATTTAAAAACGCTAAATCCAATTTGTTATTCATTTCCAGATTCTGTCTGAAGCGGCTGTGAATACGTAAGGGGTTACTATGGACGGGCTGGATTCTTCAGTACGCTCAGTGTTGGAGGGTAAGTGTCAACATTCATTTGGCCCACTGTTGGCTCACTTAGCTTAGCGCTAGCAACAGGCTGCTTGCTAATCTAGATAAAACCGCATTGAACCGGACCGCGGCCCGTTTTCACGTAATTAAAAATGATTTTTTATTTTCGTAAATGAGCTTAAACCTGTGACTGTGAAGTGAGCACAGACACGGGAAGGTTAGTGCGCTAAAGAGTAATGTTAGCTCGCTTAGTAACCTGCTAGGCTGCTTTAACATTTAAACATTTGTCATCTGTAATGTCTGTGTAGTCCTGGTTTAGTCCTGATATTTCAATGTCCTGCTTTAGACTTGGTTTAGTCCTGGTGTAGGTCCTGTTGTAGTCTTGGTTCCTTTAAATCCTTCTTGAAGTGTTTCCTGGTCGTGTCATGGTAATGGGATCATCTGGCTTGGTAAAATAAAATACTCTACATTTCTGATGTTGAATTGCTCTGTTATGACTTGTTTGTGGATATTACAAAGATAAAACATTTAATTATGGTGCGATTTTATAGTCCGGACCTTGAACCATAGTCCTCTGGAAAATTTGGACCCCGGGAAACTCTAATTGGAGACCCTTGATCTAGGGTTAAGCAGATTATCAAATGTAATGTTAATGTTATTTTACAGCTATGCAAAAAAAAAAAAACAACAATAATTAAGTGGTCACTTAACATAATTCATATATGTGCTCTTAACCTAGCTGCTGGTATTGATGACGAGGTATTGGCAACAATAAATCGTGAAGATCTGAAGGATCTCTTTCCTGGTGCCGAAAATTTTTTCCAACGAAAAAAAATTTGGGATGCCATTAATCAAAAGGTACTGCAGGAACTACATAACTAAGGACATTGGCTACAGCACATTTTGTGTCCCATGTTTTATTTATTATACTTTTTTTTTTTTCTTTGCAGTGCAAAAATACTACAGACCAGATTAGTGGGAGTGCCAACACTGGTGAAAATGCCATTATGTCAGCTAGTGCACTGTCACCAGACCAAACTCAAAGCTTTTCTCCTGAGACGTCAGGGGAGAAAACTATGAAAATGCCAGAGACACCAGAGTATGTTGTATATACAGACTCTGAGTTAGACATGGTGCGCAATGAGTACTTTTTGTTGCTTCGCAATGGAAAAGCAAAGGACTTCAACATGTCTAAGGAGCTCAATTGCCGACTTGTACGCAACACAGTCACAAGTATGGTGGCTATACTGCGAGCAAGTGCCTTGGGTAAAGAGGTGAATTATCCCTCCAAACTTGAAATCAAAGCAATGTCTAAAAAAGTTGTTGACTACTACCCAATGTTGCGAGATGCTGATCCACACATGCCATATGTAAGTATTTGCTTTGACAGTTTTGCTCACTTGTGTTTTATAGAAACATAACTAGTTGTCTTCATCCACAGGTGACAGTGTACACTAAAATGTTTAAACGACTCCAAAACATGAGGTCTCCTCGAAAGAGGCAAGGACCAATGCCACAACGAGGCAAAGCCAAGAAGACTCT